>JAGVSQ010004569.1:0-19158 GCA_022683975.1 Rhyacophila evoluta | reverse complement strand
ATTCAATAATGGAAGTTTCAATAGCTGTGCTCGATTGATCTCCAAAATTTCTTGACAGGACAGTTTGTGTTCCCCTGTATTACACACATATGGAAGTGTACCGGTTTTAAATAATTTAGAATTTAAAATCAATTCACATCAAGCACCATCAGTCAAACATAATAATTAAAAAACTATATGTTGAGATATTCCTATATCGTTAAATAAAACGGTATGGTTAGTTTTCAATTCAAAACTGTGCCATTGTATAATCTATTGCATCACAATTTGAACAATATTTCAGAGCATCGTATTGATCGGAATCAATAGGGTTTTCCATGCCGGTAAAAAAATAAAAACCCCTCCTCATTTCGACGTGTATTATTTTACCACAAACGAGCAGTTTGAACGATACTTAATTATTTATTTACTAATCTTTGAAATTCATGACACACAAATAATTTTACTGTCGATAGACGACATGTCGTGTTCGTAATATCGACCCTCGAATAATACACAGAGCGAGTTACGGGTACAGTGTGTTGTAGTTTTTTTTTATAATTTCTGGACTTTTCATCGTATTTCCCATAATAATTACATACGTCGCACACGCATTGTAATTTTAAACTTCGAACTAATTACTCTCACTCATGAGGTATTTTTTATCACGCTTGATTGCTTCAAATAATTAGTACAAAAAAACATAATGTATAACAAATTACATTCGGCTTTATTGAAAAACTGAAATATCGAAACAATATATATGGAAAAATTTAACAACTTTATATTATATTAGGACATGGAGAATTTACGTAATATGAAAGTGTGTGAAAAATTATCTCTTTTAAATTTAGGCATTTAACCCTTTCTCGATGCGACGTCTTTACAGATAAAAATACACAATAATTTAACATATTAATAAAAAAATCCTAAGTCATCGAATTGATCATATCACAATGAGAAATTAATCAATATATTAACAACATTTTTCTAAAAAAGCACAATTTATAAAATACCAGTCAGGAAGCTTGGAGTGGATTAATATTTTTTCATATTTCACGTGCTTTGGCAGATCCAGAAACTTCCAATAGTATTGTGTAATAATGTGCTGCTTAAAACGAGTCGTTGATTCAGTGTTCTGCTCCATTTCTTAACATTATAGTGGCTACGAATATAGATAACACTAATGGTGGCTTGATTTAATCTCGTAGTTTTTTTTGATTAGAAGAGGAACATAAAACGATTTATAATTGCATTAATTATAGTAACCTTCACAATAGAATCATTGCAATAGGACAATATCTAATGCCACTGAAAAACAGTCACAACACGATTGACAACATATATGTACAGGGTCGGCCCTACGGTTTTCGGCGCCCCTTTAAGTATTATTATAAAAAAAAACCACAAGGAAAAATAAAGAAACAAGTTTACTATTTAAAAACGAATTGTACAGTAATGCCAATTAAAATAATAAACTCCGCTAGAATTTGCATTACAGATTTGGCAACTGAGCATCTCTGCGTGTCGTTAAAAGTGACTCTTTATGTATAATGATTCACATAAATCTACCCTTATACAATATATAATTTATTATTCAGTTTTTTTTTCCTTTCGGAAGATCATTTATGGCGCCCCGGGCAACTGCCCGTGTTACCGGTACCTTGAGCCGGCCCTGTGTATAGAAGTACTAGATGAAATTACAAAATACGTGCTACAGAAAAATTATTCATTTCGATAATTGTTATTATCAATCTTTGAATGAGGTCCCGCTAAATATATATGTAAACGTCAAATTATTACTGCATCTTCACAACACTGTTTTGAATATTCTCGTTAGCGTTTGTCTTATTTTGGACAGATTAATCTGTTTGACAAACAAACATATGTTTTGAATATTAAATAGACATTGCGAAATAGTTAAAATCGAACGTGATAACATTATGCGCGTGACGACCTGTATCAAGCATTATTCAATATTAAAAATAATGCATTCAAATAAAATAAGCTCGGAATTCGAACTAATGCTGCTTGGTTATAAATAATATTGTAATTTATTGAAAATAACCGATTTGTATTCGCTAAGGTCAAGGCGATGAACCGTCGACTTTTAGCTATGCTCAAAACAGGTAACATCTTTAGCTACTCTGTCTTCATACGTGTAAATTAATTTTGCTTTACAGGGACACACAAAAATGCGCCTTGCAATAGTTGTTATAACTCAAACGTTTCCATAATCGGTCGGTAATCGGACTATTCAAACTGAATACAGTCTCCTATCCAATAGCCAAGTTAGATTTGTGACTTAATATTTACATTGATGAGTTTCATTCCGTTTATTGTAATTCTGTATTCATTTAAAGTAACCCGATAACGAAATAACCACAGTGAGATCCTATAGCAAATAAGGATTACGGTTAAGAAGAGATTAACCCACTCCGTTTGAATTCACAAGTGAATTTGGATACAATCCAATCGAAATGCCAATATCTAGCTATATCTACTCCCCATGTGAAGAACATGGCCACCACGCAGCACTTCATGATTTTGCGTAAACTGCCTAACGTTCAACCTCTTTTCAGATAATCCCAGTTTTTACCATTTTTTCAAGATGCCAGAATCCTACTAGTGGAAATAAATAACAAACTGCTCGACATTCTCTCCCTAGGCAAGGATATTTTTGTGGTGAAGGATGAAGACGACCACTCTAGAAATGAAATATGTGGATCTCCACAGATACACACTATTGTCAGTTAATTATTCAATTTATTGGGCACCCAGTCCTGCGTTTTTAGATTTTTAAAGCCATCAACTGTGGAAATTGAGCCCGCAATTTCCAGCTCCGAAACTCAGCTACTTTAGTCATCCATTAATCTACTTTGTTTTCTGTAAATTATCTATTAACAAATATCATTATATGGGAGGTTAAAGTCATTGCGAGGAAAACTAATTATATTAATAGAACTATGAAGAAAAGTAAATCTGCTTTATCTTTAAGTACTGTAAACCATTTTTCACAGTAGCTGACTTCATTTTCATTGTAACGAATATGTTTTTTTAATTGCGAGCTATTTTCGGAATTAAAATTAAAAAAAAAAACGCTAGAAGTAATTTGGCCGATGGTATCAGCGAAATAGCTTTATTTGGTCTTATTAGGCAATCGCAGTAATTTGTTTTATGCTATCTGCACATCGTAATTGCCTTCGGAGGCCAGATTAACTGGGCAGTCGAGTTTCAACTTTTAATGCAATACCATGTCAGAAACTGCTAAAACAGCGAGCAATGTTTTCATCAACATTTAAATTAATTCACACAACCTACGGGATGGATTTGATAAAAAAATACACCGCTTGCAAATAACATTAAGCTTAAAATACACAGCTAAGTGCGGCACAAGGTTCAATCACTATAAGGAGTTAATGAATTCGTTAGTTACTCATTTGAGGTCAGCGTGTTATATCATAGTTGACCTGCTGGCAGAAAACTAGTTATTGCGTATATGGTTATAGTTCCACGTGTTCCTTTAGGCGTAATATAGAAATAATTAAGCCTAATAGACATTAACTACACATTATTTCAAAGACTTTTTCGTCAAAAAACCCCCGAATAGTTTGAGTATGTGAATGGTAAAAATGTTTATTGGAATTTCCACAATACATTCGGTATCTGGTAGTATCGATTCTTTGTCAGACGATACTGATATGAGTATAAATAAATAACACGGTATTTCTGATGCTGTGGCTATTATTTTTACTCGCTATGAATTTGTTTCGCTGTTGAATGAAAATTACGGAAACATAATTTGTTCGAGCTCCAAAAAAATCTATGTATCAGGACTGAGTGAAAAAACAATAGCCTTGTATTTCTATAACGTCAACTCTATAACAATTACCATAACCGGTATCGGTCAGTTGACTGCTGACTTTTTTGAAGTCCATCCACCCCATTTTTAAACGAAGCTGGGCTTATCATGCAATAATCATTATACGCACTTCAAATGGTTAAATACAAATACACATCGAAATGGGACAAATATAATATTTGATGATGGCATTGATGTATAATTATTTTTATCATGCCAGTTTCGAGACACGTGAAGCATGTGGATTTCTACCAAATGAATAAAATCAGTCGATCGCTCAAGTCATTGGGCACGCTGTTATGTATTATTATTGTTTACGCAGTTACGGGATTTAAGCCCGCGACTATCAGTGCCAAGCGATTCACGAGATAATAACTGAGCCAGAGATGACTCATCCAATTACTGTACACGTAGTCCATCCCTTATAAGCTGATGACTTATACGCCATACCCAAATCGACTGTAGAAAGGCAAAAGGACGCAGATCTTCACCTTGTTAATGCATGCATGCTCTATCAAAAAAATGTAAGCTGCAAATGACGAATTGGTGTCTAATTTTGCCTTAAGTTTAAAAAAGGATGGCATGTGAAATTTGCAACTAGGAAAAACTACTTTTTATTGGGTTTTCTTAAACAACTTATCAAATTAATATCAGATTACGTCAACAAAACACCAGTCTTAATCTTCATGCAATTCTACTACGCGTATATTAAATATTAAGAGTTTGTTCGGAAATTATTAAATAAACACTTATTGTGCCTCCTGTAATATTTATTTTATGTGGGTTACTTTAATTTACCTTTCTTAAGTCGATATGCAGCAATATGTATACAGATTTTTAAACGAAATGTTTCAATAAAATTGTGACAACTTGACAAACTACCGATAAAAAAGAATGTACGTATGTAGAAATAATTAATTTCGTATTTAATATCAGCCCTTACTAGCGCCGATACCGAGAACTATATGTAATTACTCTATGAACTTTATACTCCGTGTCACACGGTTGTATGCAAAAAATTAATACGGTCGAGCAGGGGAGACATGAGCGTCCATGGCGCCCCACGCAACATGCTAACGGCTATCACAAAGGAGGTTTCTTCTTCTTCTTGTTCTTTCATGTGCGAAACAGACGGCCACACCGTTGTCAAGGGGTCAAAACTTTTTGGCTATATGAAACCTATACGAAGCTTTTTTGAGTATATACGAATACAACTAATACTATCATAAATATAAACAATCAATGAATACACAATATTTGAGAAGTGTCGTTTATATTACACAATGAAAACTTCTTATAATACTGGTAGGTGAAAACTATAATGTTTATTTTTCAGTGAATTAATATTAGTACCTTTTTAAAATTAAAAAAAAAACTCCATTACTTCGAGATAATAATTAATAACTAAATTTAATATAACCTGACGACAGCAACGGCATGACATGTCATTATTCATAATGCGCGGACAGGAGAGGACGGTATGCGAGCGTAAAATCAGGCCAAATGTTTCTATATTTGTGGTATTTAAATATGCGTTTTTTTGTGCTTGGCATTTAGTCCAAAGACTATATTCTGGAAACAGTTCTCCTTTTCACTCTGATATCGAGTCTTATTTAAGGGAATATTTTTTAGGAATAATTGAATTGGGAAAAATGAAATGTGTTATTAGAGTGAGGGATCAGAATTTATTATTTATCCGTCGGGTCACATATTATGAAGCTGCAGAACATATTTCTTGAACTAAATGCCTTATGGCTCTTCATTAATTGTATATTTATAATAAAATTAACGTTAAAGTTGGTTTAATCGTATCCTGCTCATATGAATTACGAAGATAAATTATAATGTTTGTTGAAAAACAAAACGTGTTCACAAGTTTAATTCTATCTTTACAAGAGACTTCGCTCGGTTTTAACGACTAAAACATACACTTAAATAAAACAGTTAAGCTTTTAGTGCATTCTGTCACAGTAAGGTGAAAAAAAAAATACAAATGAGGCCCACATTTCAAAAACAAACAAAAAAATAAGTATTTTTTTGTTACAATAAATAACTGAAGTAACACGAAAGAAACTTTAAGCCTTACAATTTTTTTTTTGAAAGTGAAATGCATTATGTCATGTGTGGAACAGTCCGCTTGCGTGCATTCCCTTGGGCTGCTACGAGGTTTTTGAAAATCTAAGAAGCCTAGCGATAAATTACCCACAAATAACTATGTATCAAAAAATGCAGGACTGGATGTCCGCCCATAGGGTTGAGCAAATGTATGACAAACAATTCTCGTGAAAATAATCTGTCACGACATCTTCACATTGCGGCGATCGATAAACTCCACTTTCGGAGTGGATATCTTCACACAATATATATCCATATGCTTTACTTTGGGAGCGAACATGGTATATATATAAACATTGTTGGTGATAAAAAGTCATCGTATTATTATTAAATATATATATAATACCTTTCATATTAGCTGTGTATAAAATTTTGAAAAAAAGCTCGAAATAAAACGATAATTGCTACCATTTTTAGCTGATATTACGAATGAAAATACAGTGAAACCTCGATATAACGGATAAAGAATCCCAGAGAAGTGAAAGTTTAATCGTTGGTTCTTGCAGACATATGATAGTTTTCGAAGGGTTAGTGTCTAATGTTAAATGTCTGATTTCTGTGGGACAATACGGGAAAATTTAGTAGCCAAAGAAACTGTTTTACGGTTGTATGAAATGATGGTAACCTTGGTCATCACATCATGACTTAAAGTAAAATGGCAGACGACGATGAAAAGAGCAGCAGATTTCAAAAGTTCAAGAAAAACTTGATTCATTTCTTCAAGTTCACTAGCCTTGCATTGGTCCGGTTATATTCTTAATAAAGAGATGCATTCGGAAAGCTTATTTTAATATAACGGACTGTCGGGTTTAACTGACACTTTACTGTATGTCGTTGTAAGCAGTCAAAATATTAGTTATATCTTAGACGAAGCATATGGACAAGTACTACGTCCTATAATACAGTGAGGCGATGTTGGACCTCGAGATGTATCTTTATTCTATATTCTCCATATATTTTACAGGAGGAAAGGTTATTTCCTCGAAAGCGTGTGGCGTTCACCACCAAGGGGAGGGAGTGTGCCGTAAGACGGGCAGGCGGCGTAAATAATAAATACGAGAAACGGGGGAGACATTCGTCACGCGAGATTCAGACACTCGCCCCGCAATACACTCGCACAATGTGCACTGACATAACGTAGGTTTTCTCCATAAATAACTGAAACAGGTACACAAATAATTCAGAATCACGCAAGTATTACAGGTAAGCAATATATTGCGCGGTTGCATTTAACTTATTATTATAATTATTTTTTGTTTCAACCGTGTCTTCCCCGATAGTGGAGCACATGCCTCTGACCACTCCAGTAATAAAATATATGAATCTCCGTGTTACCGACTTTTTGGTCATTGTTTTTACGAGAATCATTTGTCAATTAATTGCTTAAATCATTGGGCATCCAGTCGTATGCCTTTAGATTTAAAAAAATAACACTACATAAATAAATATCGAAATCCGCACATTTCTATGTTATTCGTGCTAAATGTTGAAAGATTATTTAATGTAAATAATTGAATTATAGGATTTTTTTACGATTCAAAAATAACTTAATTTACCCTTAAGTATGTAAATATATATTTACCACGGATAAGTCAGCTTTACAATGAAGGAAAAATGTTGTTGTTGCGAAAACTTAAAAAAAAGGAGAAATCATAAATACTAGAAGGAAGTAAAAATTTATTGATAGCAAGACCTAACAAAAGCAGAAACATGAACTCTGGAAGGAAGTAAAATTGTTTAGGTAACACGAGACCTATAAAATAAAAAAACCTAAAACGTAAACCTAGAAATTTTTAAAGTAGAAAAATTGTAGTTGGACACGCCACAAATAGGCCGCGACTGACGACAAACAATATATCTTCGGTAATGCTAAATCATCCATATTTACTAGAGTTCGGATTATCCGTGCTCTCTCATTTGGCTATTCTCCATGAACAGCTGTTATTTGCAAATACCCAATTTTATTGTTTATACCCACCTTATTTATATGATATACTATGGACATGTCGAAATAAAAAATATTTAAAATATGTATAAGTATATTTACCTCGTCCATGTTGGGTACGACATCGTTCACGACACTGAGGATGGTGTCCAAATCAGAAGAAACCGACAGGATACTGAAAGACAATTCGAAATTTCAACAATTATGTTAACACAGTGCGCTAATAAGAAAAAAAAATGCAAATTACGTAAGAATATGTGTACATTTAAACAAAGTCAAAGTGGAATGCAAATTTAATGGGATCGATGAACCAAATATTTAAAAAAAAAGCGACTAGTAAAATATCAGGTTTTGGAACATAATGCATTTTTAGATTACACATTTTATTAAGTGGTTCAGTCGTTTTGATTCTGAATAAAATTTATACTCTCACGATTTATGAGAATTATTTTAAAGTAAGAGATCTAAATGTGTAGAGGTCGATGTCCTCCGGGAAGCGTTTAATTCTATTCATTCACCTACCTACTTCTCGAGAGTAATTTATTTCAGTATGTGATTTGTTGATTTGGAACCCAACACATAACAAAACACCAGGTGAGCGTTATAAAACAAACAATTTTTTTTTTTACATATTTACAGTTAACCCTCGTAATTAGCCTATGATACCAGATAAGATAGTGTTAATATTATCTTCGGGGGAGTAGCGCTGTTTGTCGCATGTATAAGATGCTGTCATGCGTATGAGCGGTGTGATCACGTGAAACGCAAAACGCTCCGCTAACACGCTGGTCGCGGCTCTTAGGTTTGAACACACACGCTTCCCTGAATATTAATCAATACATCGATTCCCAAGTGTTATCACAGTATACCACAATGAATTGTCTGAGTACGTGAGAGGCGAAGTACCTTTAAAAAAATAGATTAGTGAATTAAAAAAGTCACTACATTTTTTGGAGTCTATATTTTTTAGTTTGAAATAGCGATGTATTGTTTCGTACATTTCCTCTCAAGTACCGTCATCCAAATTGTACATTAGTAATGTAGGTGGTTAAATTTGAATGTTAATCGTTAACAGGTTCAACGGGGGTTCACTGGAAATCAAAGAGACTGATAAACAAACACATACCGCAACCGCTAAGGTTAAACTCAAACTCGGATGCGTTAGTGAGGTGTGAGTACGTTACCTGCGGATCGCTGGACAAATAAAATACAACAGGGTGGTTAAAAACACATTGCCAAATGTTAGGTAGCTGTGGTGGTAGGTAGCGAAACAGTAGTTAGGGTCGGGCGGCTTTTCTGTTATCCATCGGGCTGTCGTGTCTCGAAAGCTGTCGCGGGACGGTGAGGTGAAGAGGATGAAGCGAGCGCGCCACGCCGTTCGCGAGGGGGGCCCGGGGGAGGGACAGAGATATTCTCCAGGGTCCGGTCCGTTTTGAAGAGGCGGGAAAGGCGGTAGCGGAACCGGACCGGAACGTTCCGACTCCCGCCGCCGCGGCCCTGGGTTCGCGAGAGACAGAGCGGGGAGAAAAAGATATACAGAGATAACAAGAGAGACACAACAGGTTTTTTGGCAGTTGATGATTGACAATGACAAAATTTGTGAGGAGATTTTTGTATGATTTTATTTACCGTTCGGGGCCGGGGCAATCTGGGACCGTAATAGAGGCATTGTACTGCTCGAGGGCGGGGTGGCGGCGTCGAAGGGGCAGCGGGGGGCGGCGAGCGGCGCAGGCGGCCATCAGCGGCAACAACACACAACACAGGTTAGGGCTGCTCGGAGGGACTTCCGCTACACGCGACATCTCCACACATCGCATCACCGGACATGTCCGCCTGAACCACACCACTCCGGACGAAGCTATGGGCCCGTCCGAACGCGGGGGCCGTTTGCAGTCTTTTACAACCGGGCGCCATTCATACCAAAGCACCGAACCCGGATTCTCTAAACCCGGCTCGGCGGTTCATCGAAAGCAGTCAATAAGACTAGCTTCCGATGACTACAGTCATACCCGGCAAAGGGTAAGAACTGTTTTTATTACCATTCATGAGATGACTTTATATGGTCGGACCTAACAGCTAAAGACATTGTAAGATATCAATTGTAGATACATCAAAAGTAAATAAACTTTTTTAAATAATATCAATAAGATTTAAAATCAACACACGCTGCCGCTGTGGGTAACGAATGTAAGACATTTTTATGGAAAGTATTAATTTATAAGAATATTTAAATAATCAAAAATAAACCAAATATATTCATAAAAGTGAGCAATTCTAGGCTAAAATTCCATAATTCATCGAACTGTGCCCAGAACGGGAGTCATATACCTGGTTAATAGATTAGATTAATTATTGACAAAAAAAAAATGAATAAAATTACGAAAAGTGGAGGGGTACGATTAAATATTTTCACCCTATGGAGAGAGAAGTAATACAGATAACCAGCCAGCCGTTTCTTTGGTTTTGGGCAAGGACACTTAACAGCCTAATAAAATGATAAAAAGGTATATATATTTATTTATAAAGACAATAAACATACAGTAAAATGTGAGGTTCAATTTCAAACTGCCGAAGAAATGAATGTAGGAGTATTGATTTAGCGGAGAGACTTGAACCGCCCCGTCAAAGGGTCCACTGAATGATTAGTTTGGTAAGTATATTCTAAATACACGTGGGCCGGTGTTAATCGGTAGATATCACAGTAAAATGTAATAGACAAGTTCATTATTATAATTTTGAATGGTAAACAATATTGAAAAGCTCACAGGGCGAAATTATTCAGTTTGTAGAGTGGCGGGTTCGGGGTGAGGGAGTGACTTGTTATTTCGAGATTATCGAAGAGGGCTGTAGACGGGCGTCGGGTTTGGATAAGGGTCGGTTCGGGGAGGGCTATATACTGACCGTGCTCCGCAGGCTGGTGATCTTGGACCCTCCTTTGCCGATGATAGAGCCAGCGACCTGCGGACAAAAAGAAGCGGTTCACAATCCAGTCACAACATACATCATTATATGTACTACAATTAAAACTCAATATTGTTTTATTACTCGCAGATAATATTCACATTAATCATATCGTCGCCAATATTTCAGGACCACGTAACTTGATTTGCTGTTTTAAGTCACTTAGTAAAGTATAGTTTTATTTTTTGCAATCTCTTGTATCATGGGTATATATATGAATGGACACATATATTTGAGTCGCCTAGTTTCTATTTACCATCAGTGCAAAATGTTTGTTTGTTATTTTTCCTTATTTTTATTTTTAAATAAAAATACTAATGAAAATCTAGACAATTATTTATTTCGTGGGCTTTGTTATTAGATTACGGATGTTTACAGTAAAATTAAATATTTGTTTTATTTATACTTTAGGAGTAATTACGATAATAATCATTGATTCGTAATACACAAATCCACTTTTATACGGTTTTATTGCCGTTTGGAACATATCAACCTCTGATTATGTTGTTAAATAGAGACTAGAATAAAACCTCATATTTAGTTCAAATTTGACAAGAGTGATGATACAAGAAATTGTAAAATATAAAACTATACTTAACAAAGTGACTGAAACCAATAAATAAAGTTACGTGCTCCTGCAACATTGACAGCGATATACCGTGTGGAAAGAAATTATAATAACATTGACGTGGTAGAAGTGAGCGCCATATTGAGAGCCGCATTGACAAGAAATAAAAAAATGTGGCAAGAAACAGAGTATCAAGAAGAAAACAGGTGTTTTGTTATAACGGATATATAATTAAAATATGATGCGTCCAAATATTTTAGAGACTACAGTTTGGAATATTGTCGAGCATACAAAAAAGCAGCCTATCGATAGTGACCAACTTATAATGTGGATAGTTATAAAAATATAACGTAGTCAATAGAATCATATACATATTTCAAATGTGCAAAACTCGATATGAAATTCGCGTGAGAAACCTTTTAACCTTTGCCCAAAAACCAGACATCGCGTGTTTCTTACAAAAGTATTGCTAATTAATATCATTACATAGTACACCTACGTCAGCTATATATTATATATCATGCCAAATTCGTAAATGTAATTCATAAAAAAATAAGATTTAATACTGAACCGTAAAAATTGTGTATCAGAATACATGTCGTTTGTTTCATAGTTTATGTAACTAGGTTATTTTAAACAGACCAGCAACTGTTGCAACAAATTTAGTATATTATAAAAATTGTATAATATTCAACTACACGTTTTTGACCTTTACAAAGATTTTTTCCAATTCAATGTATGCATCTACTTATACACTTGATATGGGATGCTATTAGATTGTATGCCGTATATTACATCATATGTTGAAGATTCGAAATTCGGATTTAAAAGAATGCAATACAGACCACATCATGTTCATAAGCTTTTATTCTACATTTCAAACGGGTAATCTTAACCTAACCTGTCTATTCTTTAAACCGACCGGTTCTCGGACTCCTGAAAGACCAGTAAATACTATATTTATATAATGTATTATATTACGGTATGCAGGTGTGACCTGAGAGTACGCCAAAATACTGGCGGCGACAGAGATTCTTGAACACAGCATGCTACGTTCATATGCTCCACTTACAGTGGATATAGACGAAGAAGAATTATGTCGTAAGCGTTTGAATTAAACGGCATTATAAAAAGTGGTCGCATGACAACTGCACACATGACATCTGCGCACATATTGAAGGTCTCACACTAACAAAGAAATTAATATCAAGACATTTTATACTTAATTTACGTAATTTTAGTATAGGTATAAAAATCTACCTATACTATAATTACGTAAATTAAGTATAAAATGTCTTACTATTAATTTCTGTGTTAGTGTGAGCACTTCAATGTGTGCGCAGATGTCGTGTGAGCACTTGTCATGCGTGCAGTTGTCTGGTTACCATAAAAAGTGTATCGTTTTTCTTGATATATCGACGAAATCAGGATTAAATATTCTATTAAATCTATTTAGTGACTATAAAAAAATTATTGCAAATGACTTATTAACAATTTTAAATTTAAAAATAATGCTCTAAAATATATTCTCCATTATGTAGCAACAATTGTTGAGTATTACGCAGAAAGTAAATATATTTTATATTATTATTGAAAGTCAATACTTCATGGTTGACGTTTATAAATGGAGCGTTTCGCGAATTAGGCGCAAAATGTATACAATAAAGATAAAACCGTGTTCGCCTGCCGCAATATGTGCCGACACAATGGGTTTTCCGTGTCTGAGACTGCCACGGCGCATCACCGATTTTTCCCGACCGTATTTAAAAAAAAACGAGAAAAAAACCCGCTGAGGGTGAGTCAACCCCACAGTGACTTAGGCGAATGAATCGATAGCGGGTAGTTTACCGCGACAACAACAGCCCATTGTAACTAATACAAAGGGTTTGCAAAAATAAAAATGTACCCCGTATATTTATAGCACCTAATTTCAAACAAAATTCACCACTTTAAGTGATTTATTTATGTTTAGTATATCGCTACATCAATGTCGGACAGTCTTAAGTCGAACAATCTAAGTCTTGGTTTAGAGACTATAGCAGTTTTATGCATAATTTAAATTTTTATTTATTACACAACTATTGTATCTACAATATATTATCAGTTATTTTTTGTTGTGTTTAGGAACAATGTATATTTTATGGGAGATGTGCAACAGTAAGAATAAGTGTAGTCTTACTGTTGCATTGATAGTATCGACTGCTGAAAGGAAAAATTACGTAAATCACGTAAGACAAATTTTACAGGAAGCACAAAAAACGTTTATTTGATTATTTTGAGGCAACGCAAAAACATTGCATAGAAACAACCTCGAAGAGCCTGAAGACTATAACTGGTATTTATTTAGTCGATATGATATTAATAATTCAATAATTTATTTAAGAAAGACCAATAAAATTGATTAAGTGCAAGCCATTTTTTCAAACTAAAAGCTAAATTTCGACACTAATTCGGCATTTTCAGATAAAATCCTTTATAGATAGAACATGCATGCATTACAATGTATACATTCAGATTAAAAGCTATTTTTACAAAATGAGAGTTATGTCCTTTTCCATTTCCAATGTCGATATGCCAATAGTTTTCGAGTGTCACTGTGAATCAGATGTCAATATAAATTCTCAAGTTACCGACTAGCCTAGTATTACATTGGCTTCAATACATTTTTTGTCTAAATTGATATCCATAATTCAAAACACGTTTTTTGTCGATTGTTTTTATTGTTGCATTGCTGTACTGAATGAAACAGAAGAGTATTATCACAAATATTGTAATTAGAATTTCAATGAACGTGTTGACAACACGTCATACAATCTGTAAATATGTGTGCGGGGTTCGTACACGGTACACTCACATACTACATGATATAAGGAGTATATTTTTCATTTGGAAGTTTTTCACCAATTTCTCAATAAAGCGTTTAAAATATGCAATTGAAATCGTAACAATGTTGCGATGTGGTGAATTAAGGTTTTTTTTGGTCCCACAAAAAAATAAATTTACACATGTTAAGATGTACAAGTATGATAATATCTATCTCACAGGTCGAGCCATTTTCATGAGAAAACTGCAAGTACCTTTTAAAATTTAGCGACTGTATCTTGAAGGTAATTTTAAAGAAAAAAACAAGTAATGGACAGAATAAAAACAATTTAAAAACTCTACGATAACACAGGGAAAACGTATTTTTCTAGCATTGTTATTCTTATACGTGGAATTTCATTTTAAAGACGTAAGAGAAATAACAATGAAATTATACCAGAATTAAAATGAACTCAGATAAGAAAAAATATTAATTTACGATATTTTTTTAGACTATGGAATGACGAACGGAGAAAATTTATTGCAGACTAGTTTTAGTGTCTTTGGAATACAAAAAAAAAAAAATTGAAACGAGTTCTCAAACTTAACGGGTGGGTGCCTATCGACGGTTTGTTTGTACAAAACATTTTTTTTATTAATCTGCAATTGTAGATAAATAATTTAAATATAATTACAATTTAAAAAGAAATTCGAATGGCCAAGCTGACACATTTGTTAATGGAAATATTTGATACTTAATACAGTATCAATAAAAAGTTGTCACTCTTGCCGAGTGGTAGACCCCAGAGCTTTGGTGCCGGAGGTTTTGGATTCAAACGCCACGGCCGCAGACATTTTTAAAAATCGAAATGTGATCGGATGACCAGACGGATTGAGTAATTGGCTAAAAACCAATTCTCGTGAAAAAAGTAAACGATCACCGCAATGTGTATTTAGTTCTACATTTTCGATTGTTTTTAAATCTTAATGCAGATGTGAAATTCAAACCAGCAATTTTTTCATTGCCACTCAAGAATTTACCTACGTAAGACATTGATATTACACGAGATACTGAACGAAACCAGTAACAAACAAGTAAAGGGATGTATTTAATTGATTGGGTAGGTAATACATGTATTATATTTAATTGCAAAATGCGGAGTGTATCACCAAAAAACATCCCTCATTTAACTGCTGACGCCTACCACAGCTGCACAGTATTTTTTAAAAACGAAATCTAATAAAATTATTAATAATAACGATAAATCATTTGCTCCTGAAGTATGTGTATTTACTTTCTTCCCACGTAGGAACTGAGTAAAGTCATGCACTCCTGACTCGTTAAAAGAAAACAATTAAAAATAATTTTCACGAGCGAAGTCACGTTGAAAATCGAATGCATAGCTAGTTTGCTGTGCCGAGCGAAGTGAGTCAGTCGGCCAAGAATACGCGCGCAACAAATCCACTTAACTCCTTCCTGTGAAGTATTCACAAAATTAGAAATACGATTTGTCTCCATTATGTTTATTGGCAAAGTATATAGAGAAAGAAGAATGAATGAAACGTGATGAATATCGCGAAACACATATGTTACGACATCGTTAATTTGAATAGTGTTAATCTCTGTTTCAAATCGACCTCGAAAGAGAAAATGGTTCGTCAAAATACTTTCTATACCTTCAAATTTATTTGCTTCTGTTTTTGCAGTATGAGGAACGCAAAGAGAGGTGCAAAGTTATAGTGCAATTATTCCAGAAGCAAAATACTTAAGTATGAGAAAACACAATTATTATTATGCTTAAAGCTTTGCCTTTTAAAAAATATATAATAGAATGGATAGATGCATGTAAAAACGTTTCATTGTACTATCCGAAACGTCCGTGCGTCTTCTATGAACATTTTTTTTTTACTTTGTCCGCTCAGAAAGTGGAGCATATCGATTTATTTACACGGTGTGAAGATGACCATCCTAGAGATGGAGAATATGGATTTCCGCAATGTGAAGACATGTCCCGACAGTTTTCACCAGGATTAAGATTTTAGCCAATTGGTCATCTACTGGGTATCCCCATTCCTGTATTTTAAACTGTAAAATCCGACAGACGTGGGAATCGAACCCGCACTCTCCGGATACTAAATGCGCACGCTAACTTGTACGCTACTGGGGAGACACACAGGCTATCGCTGTAAAAATACTGTTTTGCAAAGTAAAACCCAGTTATTGACCCATATTAAGGAGATGTCTCGACGAAAGTGTTTTTGAAGATAAAAACGGCTTTTTATAAATCGAATATGAGAACGATTATATGTATAGGTTTCTATAAATTTTATACGCGTATTTAAAATATCTCCACGTTTCAGTTTACTGAAATTCTCTACTGAAAATATTATATAAATCCAATAGGTTTATTTATTATATAAGCATTCAATTTTTCACACGCTATGGTCCGCAACCGATTATTAATGCGGAACATTTCTCCGCCATTTATTTCACTTTCGATACTATAAATTCCACCGCAATAAAATAATAAGAAGTTTATATAGTTAAATAATAAATAATGCTGACATTAATCCAAACTAACATTTGTGGAAGAGAAATATGGAGGATCCATCGACATGGTGAATGAATGACGTGGAGTAGGCCTACCTCAATTCTATTTCCCACGTGCCAAACGTTCCCCGGAATTGCAAATTTATATTCGAGAAATTTTTAATTTCCTACAATAAAACATACATTATACTTTCTCGTGTCATCATCTCGTTAAATATTATTCTAAAAACAAAGCAAAAACATTTGTATGATAATATGACAACAATGTACACATCATATCGGTTTTTATAAATTTTATTTCACGTTTCTGGTTTCACAGTACGCAGAGGTTAAAATGATATCACGCGGGTCACCACCAGTGCGGCTTTCTAGGCAAAGTTGAAGAGAAAGTTCACGTGTAGTTCATTTACAGTTGGGAATTAAACGAACGGAAGATAAACACACAACTTTTACAGTATGCCAGACGACGTATACAATATATACACACATAAACAGCGATAAATAATCATCACTGTTTAAAGACAGCTACAGTGAATAAGATAATAGAAATCAATTAATCAGTGGAGGATGTGTATATGTTGAATAAAAAAACAATGCAGCAATTTCTTCATCTTATCATCGAATTATTTGAAATAAGCAATGTTTAAAAGGTGAACGATCTGACTCAGAATTCATTTCAGGAACAAAAAGAATAGACAATACGTGCCTTTATTATCGCCAAACGGATAAGCCAAAAAGGAAGAATGAATTATAATAACAAAATGATTGGGATTAAAAAGTAAATTGACGACACCGTCATGCCTTCGTTTTAATTAAATATCCCGAGAAGTGCTTGTTCCGGAGCATCAAGTAATTACGATATGGTTCTATTCTAATAAAAAAAAAACTGTATATTTTGTTGATTCAATTTCGACGTTCAGTTTGCGAATGGAATTAAACGATTACAACCGATCAGGATATCAATGTATTATATTACATGGAACGAGTGTATCTTAGAATAAATGTAAAATTCGCGTAACATAAGTATTTTATCAAGATGTTTTATTTCTCGTAGGATCTAGTAGTGAAATAAAGAAACTACGATACCTAACGAAGATCAACAGCAAATTCTTGCCACATAGGTGGTGAGAACGGCAATTATTCATCTTTCACAAGGACTGTTATCAACATTGACCAACCTTGCTGGGAATAAGAAGCCGAACTTCGACTTCGCCGCGACGCTGTCGCTTTTGAGGGCCGCCGCCGCCGCCGCCGCCGCCACCACCTCCTGAAGAGTTCTCATAAGCATCGCGTTTCATTTCTGAAATCTGATGGGTCTCGGGACGATGAAAGAGTTGGCCTATGATTCAAATGAGTCCAGCTGAAATAAAAAAAAAAAACAATATTGTAGAAAATTGCATAGAATTCATTCCATAACATGTGACAAAAGATTAAATAATGTAATATAATTAATATCACAAATGAATAAATCCCATATTAATTTAACGCATTAAGGCCCTGTGTGCATAATTATTGCCCACTGATTTTGAATATTCATAAAAGGTTTACTATACTTTGACATGTGTGTGCCTTACAACTAACTAATGTCCTATAAATGAAACAAATATCACCATTTATTAACGAGTATATAAAATAGATAATTATTTTATTTCATATACTGACGATAGACTATTAGGTAAAACGCATACATAGCACGGATGAAATATTGTAAAAATTCTACACGGAGATGAAAAATTATCATATTTTTTACAAGACATCCATCATTCGGTCACATGAAATGTTGGTGGATCACGACATGAAATATGGAACATTAAGGTGAAATACAATCTTTAAGCACTGCCATATTTGAAAATATTATTTTATGTATTATATTACAATTACTTCTAACATCTTGTATCAGCAACATTATATGTCTATTTTAATAATTAAAAAATAAAAATTAATATGTTATAAACACGTAACCGCGGCTTGTATTAAATATTTGGTAAAAATAGGGATTAATTTGAAAAATGCACATTTAAAACATAGAGATTATGTCTCAATCCAAATTATATTTTAAATAAAACAAACGCTGAAATGCTACGAAACCGTTTCTTTTCATAGTTGCCGATAAATAATCGATTGATTCACGACGACTGATCCTATCTCATTATATATTTCTCAATAGCTGAAGACCCACACTAAAACAGAGGGCGGGCTCCTGTAGTGGTTGAATTATGATTATTTTGAATTTCTCCAGTTTTGTTAAGTTGCTTCGGATCCATTCATCAATTAAATGGACGTGTATGCTGTAAATTATCTAAAACTTTGAGAAATCGCCTTAACCCTTTGATTAGTGAGTTAATTTTTTATGCACACACTTTTTAAACACTACA
>JAGVSQ010004568.1:0-19161 GCA_022683975.1 Rhyacophila evoluta | reverse complement strand
CAAACTATAAAGTCATTGATGGACGATGCAGATTTTTTTCAGATGTTTGTGAATATTTTTATTTTTATTTTTATCACCGGGCCCCGATAATAACATGTCTTGCGGGCCTCATAAAACCTGCATCCAACTCTGGTTATAACCATCATGCAATATAACGATCTATGCATTTACCTATAAAATCTGCATCTCTCTTGAAAATAAAACATTGTACGCTGTAAACAACGCCACGTTGTCGTTATCGCACAAAAAATATGGCCATTAAAAAGTATTTATATTGTATTCATTTGTCCAAAACCATGTATGGCTAAATGTTTATTGCATTTAATTAAAGAAAAAATATCAAATCATTTTATGTGATAATAAAACACGGTCCAATAAAATTGATAAATATTTTCCATTTGCCAATGTCGAATTAAAAAGTATTCCAGCATGGCTCTATCAATAGCGAGTTATGATATATTCGATGTACTTTAAGTTCGTACTTAAATAAATTGCATCGGCTACAAATTTTACAGGAAGCACAAAAACGTGTAATTAATAATTTATAGGCACAACCTTGAAGACACATAAAGACTTAAACTGGTATTTTATATATTTTTTCATTAAATTATTTAATAAAAACCAATAAAATGTATGTGCGATAAGTCCTTTTTCTTGGTCGCAAATTTTACATGCCTTTCTTTTTTCAAACTTCAAAGCTAAATTTAGATACCGATTCGGCAGCTTTACATCCTTGTAATATATCACGTATTAATTTTTATACATTATGATTGTCTAAAAAAGGCCATTTTGAAAAGACTGTGTGTTACGTCCTTTTTCTTTTCCATAGTCGATATACTATTATATAACCGTAGTGAGGATATAGTGATATTTTTATATTTATTACCTTGGTGCAGAAAGATTAGAAAGAGATGAATTATTTGTTACTCAAATTTTAAATCCCAAAAAAATAGCGAGCAAAATTTACAGAGCGTATTTTCAACACTGCTATCATTTCTCTATGACCTTGGTAAACCCTTTAGTTACAGCAAAAAAGTTAGTATAATTTTAATAATTTCAGAAAAATATCTAATTTAAGTTTAGTAAAAATTCATGATTTGAAACAGTCTTTAAATTTTTTTTACCAAGAATCTGTTTATTCATGTAATTCATGTAAATCATGAATAAAACTCAATTTATTTAATATGATTTTATAAATCAATTTAAATACGGTTCAATCTTGAAGTATTTCTTATTATCAGTAATAATATATATTCAATACTCTATTAGGCAATAATTTATTTAAAATATAAGCGGTCAGCATTATGTATGAAAATTTTACTATTATTTGGGCTAGGTAGACCCACATATAGTATCTGTCTTATAGAATAAACATAACAATACATCGCGAAATTCGCACTTTGTTACAGACAACACTAATATTTTGAATATAATACAGCATTGCTTTAATATTATAAATTTGTTAGCCCTAACGAATTAATATTATATAATAACATCAAAAATATTCACAAAAAAAAACTTCATAGTAAGAACAATATTGTCTATGATTTTTTTTTTTTTATATATCTGTCTGAAAAATGACCACTTTTGGAATAGATATCTGTTGCGTCATACGGCTTCACTAGTCTGGTACATATTGATATTTTTGTTGCTCTCATGTTCACGGAGTCAATATATCGCATGTTTATAACGTTGTGCTCGTTTTCATTGTAAAGCATCAAAGTTTTATAAGTTTTCAGTTGATTTATATTTCATATTTTTAAAGTAAAAGATTTATAGAATCACACTGACCTATAAAATGAAATTGCGTTATTTAAACTCGCGAAATTTATTACATTAGTCATATGTTTTTATTCAGAGCCGAATCGTTTTTCTGAAAATATTTTTTTCGTTGTTGCCATCGCGACAAAATAATAAAATAAATTTACACTTTTACCCCAAACTTTTTACAAAAGGGTCTTTTTTGGCTAGCCATAATGCCGAATTTTATTTGAATATATGAACGTGAACATACATTTAGAATTTTTATACGTTTTGTATACTATAACATACATTATTATTTACCCAGCATTGTGTATTTTTTATTACAAAACGAGATATTACACTAGAGCTATGACTATGCTTAATCTAATGGAACAATTTCTTCATCTTCGTTTTTCATATGCATGAAATAAATCTTGATCATATTTGTGACAAAAAAAATATTTGATTTTAGTCTGATGATTTTCGTATAATTTTGACAGCAAAATTTTTGTAACTTTATCTGTAAATATTATCTATTATCTAGTGTCATAACATTTATAGTATATGATTTTAACAGTATAAAACCGCTGTTTCCTCATGAACATGACAGTAGAATTTGGTATAGCATAATTAATTGCCGATATATGTGAATCAAGCATAGTATTCGACTACAAACATATGATTAAGT
This sequence comes from Rhyacophila evoluta, assembly GCA_022683975.1. NCBI lineage: Eukaryota > Metazoa > Arthropoda > Insecta > Trichoptera > Rhyacophilidae > Rhyacophila > Rhyacophila evoluta. The sequence continues at coordinate 16,730 of JAGVSQ010004568.1, read as the reverse complement.
TTTTTATGAGTATCGGATGTCAATCGCTTCAACGTGCATCCATTGACTTTATCTTAATATTTATAAAATAAACATGAAAATTTTTATGTAATCAATCAATAATATGTATGTGTGAGAAGAAATGAGAAATAGTCGCTTATTATTAAAACTAGATTTGAAAGATGTTGGTTTAATTAATATCATTTTTTTGTTATACCAAAGTAATATATCGACTATGGAAAGGGTAAAGAACGTAACTCTCATTTTTTTTTAAATAGCTTTTATTCGATTATCACAATGTATACAACTTAATATACGTAATACGTAAAAGGGTATAGGCTGAAAACCTCGAATTAGTGCCATAATTTAACTTTTCACTTTGAAAAACAAATGACCTGTAAAATTAACGTCCAAAAAAGAGCTTTTACGTATCAATTTTCTTAGTTGTTTAACAACTTATTGAATGAATATCACACACTGCGTAAATAAAACACCAGTTTTAGTTTTCATGCACTTCAAGGTTGTACTGATGCAATATTTTGACGTTAAAAATGATTAAATAAACTTTTGTGTGTCTCCTGTAACATTTTTTCAGTGTAGGCCACGTCTTTTTTCTATATCCACAGTCAATATGTATAATATGTTTGATAAATCTGTTAATAATTAACATAAAAAATCAGCACAATAAAAATTTCGATTTCATCAAAAAACAGCGCGAGTCTTGAAGAACTTTAAACAATAGATTGAAAAAATTAAAGATTCATCGATAAAGTACCAAACTGAATAAATAAATTTAATATTACATTCAAAAATCTGTGCCTCAAATGTTTTGTCATGTTATACGATAACACGTTGACAGTACAAATATTTATTTCAACGAATTATTTATGATATGTTCATATTGAATAAAAGAGAAAGCTTGCCATTTGGAGTCCATGCGGTGAACATTCTGACTAAAAATGATGTGCTCGTCGAATCGATTTCGGCTGCAGCACTTTCATATTATCGATTGACCTCACGTATTGGAATCGCTGAGCCCATAAATGCATCACGAATGAAATCAAGTTAATTATTGCAGCGCGAGATGTTTTATTGATTGAAAATAATGGCCAACCCTATTTTACCATATATCTTTTGGTAAATTAATAAAAAAGGATTTATGATAATTATAAAAATAAATAGTTACTGATTTTAGTCTAAATAGGACCTCTATTCTACTATACTAACTTTATCATCCAGTTTTGCCTCGGATAAAACTCGGAAAACTCATTCTTCACTCAATAAAATTATTATTTATTATAAATTTATTACAATACTTCGCAATATACAATATTTTTAATCTCTTGTTGATCATCGGCCGTCACCAATCTGAACCATCTTTTTTGACAAATTATTTTTCACTAGAATTAGATGTCAGTAATTACTTAATCCAATGTGCGTGCATCTTGTCCTGAAGTGAGGCAGATACTCTCCATCTTGTTTCATTGCTTTTGTAGAATAATGTTTAAGGAGTGGTCATTTTCATACTGCTAAACTTTCGGAGCAGACATGGTATTAATATATATATTATATACCGTGGTTGCTCCCAAAGTGGCGCGTATGGATCTATAGTGTGAATTTATATGTCTCTCCGCAATTTGAAGACGTCTTGACAGATTATATTTTACGAGAATTGCTCAACCCAATAGGCATCCAGTCATGCATTTTTTAATTTTTAAAATCCAACAAATGAGGTTTCGACCTCACATTCCCCGAATTGTTAGACTCGCACGCTGCCAACTACGCTACCCGGGAGACAATTGCATATATAATTACATAAATATATAGGCTATTCCAACATCAGCTAATATGTTTAATTTACTCTGATTTTTTCTTAGCAAAGTTTTCACTATTTTTGAAATGGTCTTTCACAATTTCGACTGTATTTCTCAAATTTAACGTTCATTAATGACAGCAAACAAAAATATTGTCTTTAGTGTTGCCACAAAAAAGACAATAAATTAAAAATATCAGCTGATTGTGGAACACCTGCTTACCTCTGTAATAAAAATTAAAAATATAACTCAAAAACAATGGATAAATTATTTTTAATTCATACTAAAGCATCAATAATATGGTTTCTGATTTTTATTTATTTTTTGAAAATCATATATTGTATTGATTTAGGTGTCACAAATTTTTAAATTTTCATTTCGAACTGAAGATGATTGATCGATTTGAAGTCATTTCGTATTATCGATGATAATCAATAATCAAAATATACATTGTCGATTTGGTACAGGTTTTGAAATGGTTAATGTATACAACCGTACTTCAAAAGTGCTCGTAAAATGTGAGTGCTTTGAAATTATTTGTGAATTTGCAATGCATTCAAATATTCGCACTTTCGGCACTTATTCTGAGCACATTATTATTCAGGTTTATTTTTAGATTCAACTTCAAACCGAGATTGTACTCAAATAAACCGAATACGGAATATTTTTCTCTGTACATCTAGACACAAATATATTTGAGCTGTTTTTCTTTCTATTTATCTCTCTGTTTTATATCCTTCTTTATCTGTATACGTATATGAAAAATATTACATAATTAAATTAAATTAAATTTCAGAACACAAAATAAACTTTAAATTTGTATTTCTAATGCTTAGCATCTATACGTTTAGTTATATGCTTTTTAATTCTAGTACCAAATCAAGTAGCATTGTTAATAGAGCTTTAAAAAAATGCTTGCGCTGAATATGGAATGGAAGTTAGTTTGAAGAGCTCAGAGATAAGAAAATGGACCGGACTGTCTACGGTTGTGCTAAAGTACACGAATTGATACCGAATCTGGCAATACTTGATATTGTCACGGATGCTTCTAGAGCAGTGATTCCCATTTTTTGTGCCACGTACCCCTAAATTAAATAATAATAATCCGCGATCCCCGATGTTTTTTCGTAAGATGCAAAAAACAATAAGTCAAACTCAAGAAAAACAAATTTAAAGAAAGTAAAAAATTCGGAATTCGACTATTTTCGTAGATTTTTTCTTTTGTAATACGAAGTCGAATACCAGAATGACGAGAGTTTCTCGTTGTATTTTGGATTTTGCACATCTTAAATATTTTTTTTTTTGTACTTAGTCGGGATAAAATTCGATCTTCAACTTATTTTTTTTGCTCACGTGTGTAAACCTTTTGCGGACCCCTCGGCGTTGTTCGCCGACCTCTAAATTTTATTTTAAGTTACCTCCCTCTCCCTTTCAACCCCCTCAGCGGTCGCACGGACCCCTAGAGTAGTTATAGACCACTTTAGGAACCATTGTTCTAGAGATTCTTAACTTTGCTTGCTTCTTACTCTGATTTTTAAGATGTCTAAATCACCATCGATTATTACTTGAAGGGTTGCATTCAGTGATTAAGGGATGCTGATATGATTTGGAAGAATATAAAGTGACAAAAATGTATGAAACGGTGACTATATTTTCGATAGTTGAGAGAGTTGGTCATTGAATGACTAACACTCGACTATGAAACACGTCGTACGCTTTTCGAACCAACGCTTAGTACAACACGAAAACGTATAATAAATACGAAGATGATGTGCGAGTACACTACGGATTTAAAGCCATATTGATGGAAAATCTTTACGAACAATATTTGGCACAATTAATAAAGCGTAAATAAAATGAACAGGATGTGTTTATTCAAAAAAACAAAGTGGTATTTTTGTATTGTTTACGATCTTGTCTACAAAACAATCTCTAGTGATATTATTACTGTTTTGTTAACGTTATTTTGTGACGTTATTTACAAACATTTCAAACGAGTTTTTATTATTGAATACTAAGTAAGTCGAATCTTTTTCAGTTTATCGGAGAACCTTTAGACTAGTCACCGACGCTGTTTTCGAATATAAACTAATATTAATAGTTTGTATGCGTATCGTCGTGAATTCGAAAAATTATATTCTTATCGTAAAATTTGTTCGGCGCTGCATAAAATCGTTTCGCATATAATCTGATTTACACTTTTACAGTCTCTCGTAAAATGTCTCACAAAAATTGTTATGAATTTTACAGCGAAACATCACTCACGTAGCGTTTTGATGGAACTCTACCGCGCTTTGGAATTCTGTATCGCGATTGTTTTGCACTATTTCTTTCACATAATATAATATGTAAGACTATTCATGATATTTTTGATAATAATTAGAATGTTTTCTTTATTTACATATCAATGTACTAAAATAAACAATCTGATTTTCTTCTTTTGACATAAAATGAAAACTCGGAAGAAATTATAAACCATTGCCATACAATCAAGCTTTGTCATATTACCATCGTCAAACTAGCATAATATATAATGACAAAATGTTAAGAACTCTAATACAAAGTGTTAAAATTGAATTTAATAAATGAATCAAACTGTTTAAATGGATTCATAAATAATATGGAACGGTTCTAATCTCATAGCTATTTTATTTATTTTTTTCATTGCGAAGATCCAGATACATTTTGAGCGAAAATGGTCAAATAAAAAACCAAATATAATATGGAATTTACTAAAATTTGAAACAATATATTTTTTTATTTGACCAATAAGTGAAATATTTTCTTTCTAATTAAATACTACATTTTCAGTTAAATTGATTAATTATCCAGCTGCCATATTGTTTACAAAATATACAAGCAAAAAATGCTACTGTCTGTATGTGGTTGCCACCATAATTTCTACAAAACGACATTTTATTTTCAAACATAAAATAACATTTTTTACTTTATTTTTCTTTCTTAATCTTATTCTTATTTATCATGTGACTGATAAATTAAAAAAATACAAATACGCAAAAGATTTTTGTTACCGTTTTTTACTATTATCAAGAACAACTATGTATCATTGTTCAGTTTATTGAAATAACTTAACTAGTAAATAAATTCATAAATTAAAAGCAATATTGTAGACCCAATTTTTAACAGTAGTGTCCTTAACAACCACACGATACTAAGCACATTTCTATCCGATTAAATAACAACAGTCATTTGTAATTAATCACGTGAAAGATATGAAATTAAATGTATACTGATATATTGTTTTTAATTAAAGATCATAAAACACAGCCTACGATGAAGCACGAAAAATTCTTTCACTTTGAAAATATTTTATAGACATTTTTTTTATATTATCACTTATTGTATACTATGTAAATACAACAATAATAGATGTATGGTATTTTTGTTTTATACTTGTACCTCCTAGCTTTATTCATCGGCTTTGCATGGGATAGGTTCAAAATCACTATTTATTCAAATTAATTTTGACTATTACAATACTTGGATATAAACAATATATTTAGTCTCTTGCTGATCGTTGGAGATGATGTTAAAAGTTGACTTTAAAGTAGTAATTTAAATAACATGTGAAAATTTCACATCACTACTATTTACCGTTTGGGAGGAAATTGTGTGACAGACAGAAATACATATGAATTTTCTGTTTTATAGTATATGTAGATATTAAATGGAATTATCTTAATTAATTTCTCCACCTAATAGGAATTTGCTCATCTTTATGAAACAGTAAGCTTATACATTAATTATGCTAACGAACACACAGAATAAAACTCTACATAAATATTATATACAGCTCTATCTAATTGGTTTCATCTCATAGAGAATGTTTAATTTCATACGTATAGACAAAGAATATCTAATTATTATTGTGTATGAAATTAAAATGTTTTAATTTCCAACGAAGCCGTACGAGGAAATGTTAATTAAGCGAAACAACCTTCACAATTTCGTCTTATCAAATTATTCGGGAACAAAGTGGATAATTTATTTTCCTGAAAATAAATTAAATCTGCACATTCCGAGATTTTATTTAGCCATGAATGGTTATTTTGAATTGTGCGTTACATGGATAAAAAGGGAGGAAAAAAGAAAGTCCTAATTGGCCGATCCATTTCTGCCTGCCTTTCGCGGATCTTCCGTTTTACCTGAGTTATACGTATAGGTAAACAAAATGAACCCTGAATCCGGCTTCCGAGAACGAAGGTTAATTTTTGACCTTTTTTACTAGTTTTGGGTTTCCGATAATGAAAAATGTTTGGACTTTCTTGCAAGATTATCAACAGTTACATTTATTTATTGCTTACTAAACGTTTCACTCACTAATATTCAATTAATCAGTATTTTTACATAATAATATTTTTTTATATACCACGTTCGTTCCCAAACTGGACCATATAGATTTACACAGTGTGAAGACAACAACCACAAAAGTAGAGTATTGGAATCTCCGTAATGTGAAAACGTTTTGATATATTATTTTTCATATGAATTGTTTGTCAAAGAATCGCTCAACTCAATGTGCATCCAGTTTTTTTTTATAAATATGTTTTATCTGTCCGATAACAATCGAAGTGGATCATATATAATAAATATACAAAGTGTTAATATATCGGCACCGAATGTACAGTATATGGATCTCTGCAATGTGAATACATGTTTTGACAGATTACTTTAACGAGAATTTGTTCTTTGAGCTTACCCAACGTTACTTACCCAATGGGTATCCAGTCCTGCATTTTCAGATTTTATATAATACTTATTACTTATCTTATATCCCTTCTCGTACTTTCATATATTTTTTCTTTTTAATACTGTTCCATCTTCATTATATAAATATATCTATTATTTTACAATGATAGAACCGTTTAGCAGGTAAAAAAACTTCCTCGGTCTCTTCATAACGAAAAAAATATCAATGCGAAAAGTAAGAAGAACTTACGTAATACGATGCATTAAATGACTGAAGGTTAAACTTTTTTTTAATCACCTTTAAAATTCATTGATATAATATATACCTCATGAGATTAACACAAAATATTTACTAGAATTAACATACTACTCATAAATCACCATAAATATATTTTTCACATTATATTTTTTGCTAATACTATTGTTGAATAATAAATTATTCTTTGTAAAGCATAATATCAATTTATTGCTGCACATAATTTGGTTGCAGAAAAAATGTTAATTCTAAGTCGTATGTAAATTATTATCATTCATAACACATCATCGATTTTTTGTTAAATATCAAATCAGATATTTCACGATTTATTCTAATATGTATAACTTACTGTCGTATGAATAATAAAATATAATTCATTTTATTTAACAGATTAAATTATCGTTCGATATTTGAATTGAATTTTTAGTTCACACATTGTTTAGTATATATTTTTCTCATATTGAAATATTTGACAAGTCAATATTGTTTTCTTTCATTGCAATTATGTATAACATTACTATATTTTTAACGTGTTTATCAAAAAATAAAATCCTATTATATTTTGGCAATCATTCATTCAAATTTTCAATAATCACACTGCTACATTTTTCTTCCATGGCACTACAATACTGCGTATAGAAAAATCAGTTCGATTCAGCCTGAAATATCATATCAGTACGTTCACATTCAATTTGCAGCTGGATTTTTAACGCCCGTCAAAAGTGAAACATGAAATATCCAAACGTCAAAACCTGCCTCAAACGTCATTCAAGCAATTCAACGCCAAAATATTTTTTGTACCTTTTTCAATTTTGTTTAATACAATTTTCGAAACTATTGTCATATCAAAGGTAAATAAACAATAAATCACAGTTGTTATTATCAATAGAGGTCACTTGACTACCATATCCAGAACAATTTTAGCTAATTTCAATATTTAGCAATTTCTAAAACTAATCTTAGACAGTTTAATTAGTTTTTTAAATATTAATGACAGCACATACTTTGAACATTAGATATCGGGCGACTTTGTGATTTTAGTCAGGTAGAATGGCATGGAAACTTTGTTTGGGGGCTCATTTTTTTAAGTCTGATGTCTAGTCTGCTACCTTGAAGAAGAAACACAAAGAAGATTTAAGGTTAGTTATCACAAAACTTACCGGTGGTCTAGACATAAACAAACAATTGTGGGCTCGAGTCCTACAACTGCATGAAGTTGCAACTGCATGCACGGAGCATATAGCTACCACGTGATACCTCCAGGAATATCTAGACGCATACGGTTAAAAATAATGTATAGTTAAAATCAAACATACTACTTATATAAGATTATTCATACATCCGTAGTTAAAATAATGCAGCTCAAATATCACTATTCGAAAAAAAGTGATTATATTCGAATTTGATATAATTAATGTTTGAATTATAAGGATATTTTCAATTAAGGTTAATATCTTCCTTAAACATCGAATATTATATCATTATGTTGTATTACTTAAGCAAGTCTATATACTTCTTAAATAAACACTACTGCTTCAAGCTTCAATATTAATGTTTACGCTAGATGAAATATCTTAGTATTTCATTTTTCAACTGAAAAACGTTTAGCTCTAAAGCAATATAAGATTTAAATATGTCTTAGTAACATAGCTTGTTTATTATAGTTTGAAATATATTTTGTGCATCTCAAAGTTTTTTTTTAGCCTTAAATGGTAAACTTGTATTAATAAACCAATATAGATGTACATGTTAGCATATGTTAAAAATATGTTTGTCCACATACAACAATATAATTAAATAAAAAGTCTTATAAAAATATTTTAGAATCTACATTTTTTCACAACAGTAAATTTGTTTTTGCTTACATTTTTATTTATGAAAAAAAAGAGCATTCTTTGTTAACACGTGTCAAAATAAACTTTTTGTCAATGTTATAAGCGGCAATTTGTATCTGAGAAAAACATAAAAATAGCATGAATAAGTCAGAAAAGATGTGCATCCGAGGCGTCGTTTGTGTATTTTTCGCTTCAACAGTTTTCATTCGTGAAAACTTTATTTTTTCATTTTGAAATGTGTGAATTGGAGAATAAATTTTCGCGTCGAATTTTCTCATAGTCGTTTAGCGGCGTACTTTGTTACAGTGCGATGTTCTTTTTTGAAAATAAATATAGCACGTGAATTTGACAAGCATTAAAATAACCTCCATAACATATTTATTTATTTTTTCAACAAAATAGAAAAAAAAAAAAAAATTTAATGGTTTTTTCGTTCAATTTATTTATATTTGCTCCCGGCCTGTACCAATTGAAATTTCTTTTATACGCCAATATTTTCTCATCTTTACAAATCATGCTAGCAATTCATATATTCAACGTATGTATCTGTGAGTATTATAAAATCCTATTCCACAAAGCAATACGTTGATAAAATGTCAACAAGTCAGCTTGTTATGGGTTTCTATTTAAATACCAAAATGTATCAATTGTTACCCATTATGTCGTAGTGAAACACTTAGTGATTTTAATAAATAATGTATTAAATAAAATAATTCTTTTTCTATTCTTTAATGAACAAAATTGAAAGTGTATTGAAGTTTTGTAATTTGTTTTATATCTGTGTATCTTCAAAATAAAAAACAAAATATTAAATTCATTGTAAAGATTATCAAAGGTAAATAAAAAAATTCACATCTCACTGAAAATCAGTTTAGCGCGTGCTTACTACAAGCTCGAATCCCATAGCTATGCTTGAATTTAAATAATCTGAATGAATGTTAAAATAATTTCTAATACGTTACGATTGATATATGACAATCGGTACAAGTGCATCTGCTAAACTTTCGAATAAAATTAAGAAATTATATCGTATGTACAAAAATTTACGAATTCATTCAGAAAAACTATGTGGAAATAGTAAAGTAAAAATAAATCTGCATTTTATTATTGTATAATAAATGGCCTTTCATGAAGGGTTAATATTTTTTATACCGAATTCAATCTTTGCTTGGAGCATGTGCCCAACATGCGTAGACTGCAAAATTCTTTGTTACCAACAAAATACGTTACTTTATTCCATACCATCCCAGCAACTTTAAACTATAATATAAATATAACCTCATAAAAATAATACAAATTTCTCCGTATAAATGTTAAGTGGATAAGATTGAGACACTTAAGTGTAAAATTATCTTGTAAAAAATTATAAAAAATACCTTTCTGTCTTTTTCTGTGTCTTTTGATGGCGTACTTTTACATTTTTTTGTGTGTTAATAATAGTTTATTTAAGGTTATAAATTTTGTTATAAATATAGAGAGAAATATAAATATACATATTAAACAGTAAATAATAATTTTCCTCCGATGGCCGAGAGGTTAGCGTGCGTGATCCGTGGCCGGGGATTGTGCGTTTGATATCCACAGCTGATGGATGTTTAAAAATACAAAAATGCACTCATAGATGTTTTATGGGACTTAGCAATTGGATAACAACCAGCTGTCATGAAAATTTCCACCAAGATAGTCTTAAACAAAGTCATATTTTTCCAGAATGACAGAATTTATATGTATGGCTTTTTCAAATATACAGCTTAATAGTTAATACAAAAGCGCTAAAGCATTAAATAATCATTTTCAGAATCAAACTAGTCACAAAGTAAATTTTAAACAAGGAAAAAAAACGTTGCACTATTTTCTTTTCGGAAAGTTCATGAAAAACGATTTCCACTGTGGTTCTTTAAGGTATTGTACGTTTTCTCCAGCACGATTTGTCTCGTCTTTTTCGTTTTCCTTGACATAAAGTGATTTTTCAAGACCGAGACGTGTGATTTATAATGATGGTGAATTCGAAAAAAGTGTAAATAAGAAGATACAAACAGACAGAGACGACGAAAAATCTTGCAGAATAATTTTCTTACGATTATTTATCAATATTCTTGACAGCTAGATTATGGTAAAACACCTTGTTTATTTTCATGCGTCACTTATTGCTTGCAAATATTTAATATTTTATTTTAAAAAGCTAGACGCAAAAATGCAAAGTGATCGTTGTAAGCATTTCTCGTTGATATGACTTACGATATATAAATATATGAATACATCTCAGAACAGCTACAGTTATTGACCCAAATTATTAATTTGTTATTATTATTAAAATATACTGGTATAAACAAAAATAATTAAAATGACAACAAAATCATTCAATAACATGTTAAATAATTATCTATGGGATCATTATCCTTTGATAAGTTGTCTGAAAATGTTATCATTTCGTAAACAAATTATGTCATATGTTTACATTAGAGATTTACAAAAGGTCAGGTCACATATTCCGTATGAGGTCTCCGACTCAAGGTCACTAATTAAAATTGTTTTCTCTAGAGATAGTGTAAATTTAAAAATTCATATTTACCTCGCCTGCACAGCTTGTAGTCCCATAAAGGTTGATTAATTAACTAGTTTATATTCGTTTATTTAACATAAATCACAATTTTTGATCATGTCTGCTCCAAAATTTAAGTATTATATATGAATTAACATGATATGAAGACATTCCCACCATTAATAGGTTATAGATGGATGTAGTTCTCCGCAACGTGATTGACATATTTTTTTTACGAGAATTAGTTGGTCACCAATTGCTCCGCCCGTTAAATATCCAATCTTCCAACTTCGGTTTTTTTAAAGCAGCTGTAGGAATCGAAGCTGTAATATCCGGATTTAAAAAATACATACTAACCTCTCGGCTACACAATTTAAAAATTATTATGTACTCAAAAGATTAATTAGTTTGTCTTTGAACATAACATAACACAGTGCGTTTATAATTATAATTTTAACAAAATCGTCAAAATCGTAATAGCTATCAACAAAATCAAACGATTTTCTGTAAATCTGATTTTGCAGTTGATTGCTCAATCATTATAAAATAGGATGTTAGTTATTAAAAAACGACTTAGTTATGTTAATAATTTTATAAAATATGTATGATCAATATCATATATTAAGCTGATAAGATGAAATAGGTAATACATTTTAATTGAACATTAGATTGAAAGATTATCTGACTACTAATTATCTTGAAAAATAATCTGTCAATACCTATTTTCATGTTGCCAAGATTCATATAGTCCATTTCTGGAGTGGACATCATGACAATACGTAGATCCATATGCTCCACTTTTGGAGGAGTATAGTAAAATATATATGCAGAGTAAAGTACAAATATAGAGTACTTAAAGTTTATTCAATGAATTATAAAACAATAAAAAGTTTGTGATATAAAGTTCTCGTTAGACAAATATTTTCAAACTCTTAATGGAGGCCAAATTTAACCAACAGAGCACCTTTGTTCACAATAATGCACTTAAATTTGCAGCGTCTCTAATGCGGGCGACATCCCCATACAATGCGATGTATTACATTGGAATTGAATTTAAAATTTTATTCTAACTTTCAAAGCACGGTGAAGCTTTCGTATTCGAAAAAAAATGAGTGAACACAGCGAAGCTGTTTTGGTTTCAGCACACCGATAAAAAAACACATTGATTTCTATTACGAGGTAGACTCAAACTGCAATAGGCTTTTGCTGACCATATTGAAATATTTTGTATAACGCAACGTATATATAATGAATTACATTATATTCATTATATTAAGATAAATATGCTTTTAGAATATTAATCAATTAGTACACCATTTTAAAATGCAAGGACAAAGACTTACAGTTTCAAGTACACTAAATGCAGCCTAAACGATAATTGAATAAACTTTTCATTAAAATATTATATGCAAGGTATTTTTTTAATTCTCTTTTAAAACTTGGATAAATGTATTTTAATATTTAAGCATCATGATTAAATGGACATAATTTTTGGAATATTTTTAATATGAATATAGCAGAATTTAGTTTCAAACGAATATTAATATATTTTGGTAAAACTGCGTGACTTCGCTACCTGCTTGTTATGTCTAATGATCTCCACTAATGAAAGATAGCAGTCATCTGTACTATATATAGTATATTGTATTTGTACATTTATTATAAATAATATAATCGTAACTAATTATAATAAAGTATAAGCAATTGTCTTAAATTCTCATAATTCTTATTGCTATAATATCCAATCACTAATTAGATGTTGTCTCCCCGGTATCGTATATGTTAGCGTGCATGCCTCACAATTCGTGGAATTCAAGCTCAATTTCTACATTTTTCGGGTTATTAAAAAATTTGAAAGTACGGGACTGGATGTTTATTGGGTTGAGTAATTTTCTGACACGCAATTCTCATGAAAAATAATCAATCAAAACGTATCTTCGAATTGCAAAAAATCATATACTCCCCTTTTATAGTGGATATCTTCACACTGTGTAGTTTCATATTGTTCACTGTCAAAGCACACATTGCACAAAAAAGGATATTAAATGATACGCAAAGTCTCATTATTCTTATTACTAAAATAATGTATCATACTGATTATATGTGACAGCATACACAAACAACAAACAACCAAACCTACAATCGAACGCATACAATTTACTTTAATATTTTTTATCTTTGTGTTTATATGCTTATCATAACATATACCTACGAAAAATAAAAATAAGAGAAAAGCAATGCATGTAGAGGGAGACAAGAATACCCATACATTTTAACAAGGCCATGATATATTTTAAGTCAAAACACAGATGCTAATGAAATATAATATTTTTGTAGAAAGCTTTTACACAAAAAAATTAACTTAATATGATGTCATTTATGTATCAAATAAAACTTATATCACCGTACTTGAAAAAGCTTTAATAATCTATAAACCACTTTTTGGTAAAATGGCAGTATGACAGATGTTGCTTCTGTTTTGATTTCCAAAACTATATACTTTGAACAGACATTTGGTTTTCATAGTACGAAAACAATAGTGTTTGTGCAGCTTTAAATTATTAAGCTGTGTATGCAGATGCTACTGCTATGCAATGGCTACATGTATCTAATATAAACATCATAATATTTCATAAATAATGGGTACAAAGAGTTTATCAATAATCCAACACAATAAACTTTAAACGAGATATCAAAGCCATGAATTTTCGTATAACGCTATTCACACGTTTTCAACGACATCATAATAATATGTGATATATTGTAATATTTGCGGTCGCCACTTCGATCTATCCACCATTTTCTTTTTATCTGCCCCCTAACGACATCTCACGGACGCGGCCACAAAGATTGAAACATTCAATTTTTAAGACCGATCTTATGGCTTTATTTTATTACCAATACTGGAGTTCGCTATTTTGTATACATTTTTTTACGTCCGGATTCTATAAAGAAAATATTTCAGTGGTAAAAATTGTTGACATTGTGTGTGGATATAAAGAGTAGGTACACTAACACTGCGATAAATTTATTTATATTTGGAGTTTGTATAAAAGTGTCACTGAACTTTGTCAAAATCATAGCATGGCAGACTCAAATTGTATCAAGAAAACCTTTCTAGTTTTAAGTGTTTGATTTATTATGAAAATTTGAAGTTTTCGGTATTTCTGTTGAGGAATATCATTATATTCGTAAATACTCGTATATATGTGGTCTATTGCTAAAATAGCAAATATAATTGTTTAATTTATGCTCATTAACAATAGACATCGTGAATGTCTCGTTAAATTATAACATTTATCAAGATTAAGGTAAATAATTATCTAGTTTTATTTTATTGTATTAAACGATTTGTCTCTCCGGTAGCGTAGTTGTGCGCGCGCCTAGCAATCCGGGGAATGTGGTTTCGATTCTGCATCTGTCGGATATAAAAAAATGAAAAATGCAGGACTGGGATGAGCAGTTGTCCGACAAATAATCCTCATGAAATATAATCTGCCAAGGCATCTTCACATTACGGAAATCCATATACTCCACTTTTAGAATGAATATTTTCACATTGTCCATATGCTCCACTTTGGAAGCGAACATGGAATAAAAAAATAATAGAACAAGCATTTTATAGTGCTTTATGATAACAATCAAAATGATCAAAATTTAAAAATAAGCACCTTTGACATTAGACTACAGATTAATTATTAAAGCATCATTTCATATAAATATATAAATTTAGATTAAGTTTATCAATTGGTGCAGTTTTTGTTTTAACAGGAGTTGTTTGCTCTAGTTTATCTAATAACAAGAATTATAAGAAACTTTCCTACTACTTATTATAAAATGTTGATAACTGCAGTTTACTAGTAGTCCATTCAGTGCTGCGCCCTGAATAAAATATGCTTTTGGGCAAAAATTTAGCCACCTGTTGACATATTTTCATTGATTTATATTTTTTCATATATTTCTTAATTCATATTCTTTTTCTTAGTATCTAATATGTTTGAGCATATTTGTATACAATTCGGTGTGGTAATCGAATGTGCATTCCCCCGATGTTAGAGGCGCACGCTAACCTTTAAGCTATCAGGGAGACACGTAGAGTGACTTTATTTATCAATCTAAAAATCATTTTCATTATAACAATTAACAATGACAATTATAGTCGTTCATCAAAGTCTTTCAATAATTCAGGAACCATCGCAAATAAATTTCTAAATGGATATCTGTAAATATGGCTCATAATAGAAACTTCATACGTACACAAACCACAGAGGCCTGTTCCGAAATCTCCATACGTTTGTTGGCCATGCATATTTTAGTTTACCTGAACCTGAAATTGCGCAGTGGAAATGTTTCCATTAATATTTAGCAAGATACTCGTAACATACGAGTCCTCACACTAAACGCGTTTTAGTTTAGTTAAGCTGGGATATATCGTATAATATTAATCAGTGAAATTGTCCGTTAAAGGTAAATCTTCCAACATTGAAAATGTGTATGCAGCGGTACTAAACGTACTATAAGAATATATCTTTATATTACACTACCTTGAACGTTTTATTTTTGTAATTATAAATGTCTTTATAAGTTATATAAGTGTTCACTAAATACTAAATTAGGTAAGGTTAGGTTAGCTTAGGTTAGTTTAGGTTGGTTAGGTTAGGTTAGTTAGTTTACCGGTTAGGTGAGGTTAGAATTTTTAAAATAAGTTTAATTGGGGTGTTATTGATATGCAGTTTTCTCCAATAGAAATTACTACCTATTATAACTACCTACTTATTATAAAAAATAGCTTTCAAACAATGATTATTGATAAATTTAGTAAGTTGTTCTCACTCAAAATGGAAAATATCATAAGTAAAACATACATAAAGTATTAGCTATAGTTCACTTCAGTCAATACAATATATTTCGTGAATCTTTTTTAAATGATATATATTAGCCCGTAAATAATATCATTAATTTTTGCCTCTGATTGCCATATACTGTAAATCATTGCACAAATGTATATTTTATTAAAAGTTAAACTTAAATATTATTTGAAATTGCCACCACAATTTATAAAAAAAATGTACTGTACAAATATTTTTCTATCTGAAAAATTAGTGCTGAGGTAGGAAATGTTTCATGTCACCTTAATATGTGTTTTGAAGGAAGTTGTTGCTTTTATAAATAATGTAGCAGTTTTCTTAATCCACACAAAAATGATATCTTTGGTACAATGGCTAACTATCAACTATATATAATTCATCTCTCATTTTGTAGAAAACTTGGTAATTTGGCGGCAGTACATCAATTATGTAAAAGCGTATAAAAAACATTACTTAAGCACGTTAATAACACAAATATACTCCCATAAATAATTCCATTATTTAGTAAAATACTATTGTATAATATTAATCTGTTTATGCGGCTATTTCCATGTCATTCTCTAAAAATTTGGGATAATATACAAATGATTTTTTAAGCTTCAGAAATTATAATGATATTTAATGCCTTCTGTATAAATGTTACCTTCCACAATAATGTATGCTTTTACCAGTAGTCTCCCCGGTAGCGTAGTTGGTAGCGTGCGCGCCTAACGATCCGGGGAATGC
>JAGVSQ010004567.1:0-19161 GCA_022683975.1 Rhyacophila evoluta | reverse complement strand
TCCAATATATTAGGGATATTTTTGTTGTCTCCTATTATTAATTTCACCAATGATACTAATTTAATACTATAAATAGTAAGTTACAAAAGGATGTATTGGTAGTATATTATATTTACGCTCACTGCCCACATATAATGTAGCCTGAAGATGCCGCGAAAGGCGAAATCCGGATCGCTAATAGTGATCTCACATATGGAAATTTACCAGTTGTAAATAATTTAGAATATAAAATAACTAATTTTTGTAAAACAATCAGTAATACTTTGTCGGAGATATTTTTTCTGCATAAGATTTGCGTAAAAAAAGTTAAAAGTATACTAATATATTATTTAAATACGAAATAACGTTCTTATACAAAAAGTCTCCATTCTGTTTCCTTATCGTTTCTTTTTTTTACAAAACAGGGAATAGCCATTAAGTGGATGGTGGAGATTTACATTATGTATCCCTTTTTTAAATCTCGTTAGAATTAATGCAGTAATTTGAATACAAAATGGAAAACAAAACTTTTTATAAATTGAATTACGAACTAAAAAGTTAGCCATCGCGAGTTTCAGAAAGACATTGTCTATTTAATATTTTGCTAACGTTTTAGATAAATATTGCAAAAGTACCTAAGAGAGACATCTTATGATATTAAGATAGTTGTTTGTGTATAACCCCTTTTATCCCAAACACACTATTAAAAACGTCAATGGGCAAGAAAATATAGGCTTAATACTGTACCTTTAGTGAAAAGGGCAATAAAATGTTGAAAGAAAAAAAAATGGTACATTTCCTTCTATTCTTTTATTATATCCACTACCGGAAAACTCTAACAGAATTATGATTATACTAAGATTCTTTCCGGTTTTTTTTCAAATTTACATAATAAATGTAGACCTATTAAGTTATTTATGCTCTTAAAAAAGTGGCATAATATTGTCATAAGTTGAAAAACAAGGAAGTTTATAAAATTGTCTGTCATAACATGCAAATTGAAGATTTTGTAGAAGTATTTCTTTTCGCTTTTTTCTCTTTTTAGAATCAAATAGATTCAAGTACCCTTAAATACATAAACAATTTTTGTTTCTACTACTAGACTACTAGACTTCTACTAGACTACAAATATACCACTAGACTTCTACTAGACTACTAGACTTCTACTAGACTACAGATATACCAATTTAAATAAATTATTATTTGTATCTAAAAATTTTAAATCTCAATCAATATTAAAAGTATTCTGGAAAGTATATCTAAATATTAAACAAGAAATATAAACATTTATGTGGATAAACTGTAATATCCCCCAAAATAACAATACATATTGTCTCAATATATATAAATCACATGATACATTATAATTTTTAATATTAAAGATTAATAACTCATTTATAAATTTACTTTCCAGTATAATATTTGTATAATATAAAGTGAGTTTAACCAACGAAGGCAGCTAGAACAAAGAATAAGTGTAACGCAAAAAATCAGGTCAGATAATACAAGGAAAATAAATTAAGAAAAGAATCCGTTCTCTCTTTCTGAAAAATATCTAACCTGTGCTGCGGAAAAGTGAAATAAAAAGGCTTTCTCAGATTGGATGAGAAATTTGGCTCCATTAGTGAGATCTGAACAGTTTCAACTTTCTGGTACTGATTTATTTTTGTTATATACTAATAAAGGTTGTTATTTTCTTTGAGTTCCGATGTCATTTAAAGTGTATCTGATATTTTTATCTTGTGCATTCTAAAATTAAAAAAAAAAAGATAAATATTGTACATAAAAATTGTGTATATTTTTGCTATTTACATACCGAATATAGTATTCGCACGGTTTTAATAACATGGATATATAATAATTTGTTTATTTCATATTTCATGAAGAGATTTTTTCTCTCTATTTTTATTGGTGGGTTAAATAAATTTTATCTAAAAAAAACTTAAAAATAAACTAAAATTTCTGATCAATACAGTTTGTACTATAACTATCCAATGAACAACTTTCCAATTTATGTGTATTATAAGCAAACGTCTAAATCAGAATTTTCGTATTTATTTGTTGTATTATATTTCCAAGTAGTAAATAGTGAATTTTTTTATCATATTTATACAGTATCACTGAAAGTAAATAAAATTTAATTAAAAAACAATTATTTCACACAGAATTTTTTATACCATTGAAGCCAAATAGTTTTCTTGAATCATAGAGTAATGTAGTATTTTTATTGATAAAGTAAGTTCAAAAATAAAAACACAAGCTATGGAAGAATATCATAAGCAGAATATAGTTTATGATAAAAAAATATCAAATAATTTAATGATTTTTAAGGAATTATCAAATAACATTAGTTGATAAATTAACAGTTTGCTTAAAAAAGATTTTTATTTAATTAATCCAGATAATGTAGTATTATGATAGTTAAAAATAAAAACAAATAACTAAGTTAAAATATATCTGAAGATAAAAATCTGAAAATTTATAAGGGACCCTTGTTTTTAAGTATCACCCCTATCGTTATAGTTGTAAATCTTAAAGTGGATCTTACTGATTGAAACAAATTGCTTACAATAAGTAGTAAAACACTTCATTTTTCTATCCAGACCACATTGTATTTTTTTATTACTGGAACAAGCAATAATTTCATCACATAAATAGATACATAATTATATTTATATGTTATACCATTTACAACTCGAAATGACTTTAAAATTGAATAAAAAAAAATGTGAGTGAAATTTATATATCTGAACATGTAATTTCAGTATTTAGATGTTAGATGTATGTTGCATACAAATTTCGCGATACTTTCAGTATTAATCCATCAAAGTGTATTTACAATCAATCTTTCTGTGGTAGTACGGTGAACTTTTCTGTCAACAAATTAAACTTCTCAACGGAAATCTATATGTTCAAAAAGTTTGAGAGCATTCCCACTCGGAATACTGAAACTTTGAGACTTTCATAACATTATCTGATCAAATACCGTTATTTTTATGATAAAAATTTCTAAAAAAATAACATTTGAGTTACAAGAAAATATAAAAATTGTCTACTGTTGTCATTTTATTGAATAACATGCTATGTATTTTATATTTATACATTTTATATATAAATTAATATTATGAAATTGGAAATCAGGGAGTTTATTAACTCACTTACTAAACTAAACTAATAATTTGTGATATTACAACATGTATAAAGTAAAAAAATAAAAAATTGTAAAATAGTTGTTAAAAAATAGACCATCTTCAACTATTTGAAAGCATTTTATTTTTATTACTCAAGTTGCTCCTTGGACTTGCTGTCATCCACATGAACTAAGCGATTTTTTTCACAAATTTTTCTTTCGAGTATCTATTTTCATCTAAGTTTGGTCGCCAACTAACCATCGTTAAAACCTAATCTAATATAAATCAATCAAGTCCCTTAAGAGTCCGCTTCTAAACACTTAAATTTATGTTTGCTATAATGTGCATGGTTTATACCATGAATATAATATACTTTTACAATGTATATCTAACGTAATTGTTTTTTTATATATTTCCTTAGTTAATATTCAAAGTAAAACAATAAAAAATTAAGATTAATTTTTAAAAAATACTCGCGATTTATTAAATACTATTTTTCAATAGACCGTCGAAAATACAAACGGTTACAAGTTTATTTAACTTAGTTAGTAAATACAAACAGAACAAACGCTCTTTGACTGTAATTGACAAACATTTTCACAATTTTTCGGTCGCACGGCGTGTTAAAATAACATCCTGGGAGAGGAAATTGTGACGGACGAAACTTGGAGACAAAGAGAGAATGGGATAATTTCATAACTGTGAATAGGTGCTCCATATCTGTCTGAATATAGCTTTGAGCTAGTAGATATGGCAGGATTGGACCTTATTATGGAGTACATCTCTGTAGGGCGCTAGTATGATTGGGGTCACCAAACGTCAGATCTGACACGAATGGTAAGAATATAAAAATCTGATTTATATTATCGTCACATTTACGATATTTATTATGAATGCTTGAACTTGATTTCTATTATAAATACTTATGTATTATCTTTCTTTCATCTATTATACCATGATATATTACATTTTTTATCTATTTAAATCTCAAGTAGCCAGTGAAAAAAAAACTTTTTTAATCACGTTAAAACTTAAAGTTGTCTGCCGTACTAGTTGCAGCGGAGAGTTAAGTGCACGAGAAGCCGTTTCTATCATTTTTATTGTAGCAATGACGAGGCGAACATAACGGAAGTGATGTGGTAGAAAGCTTTTTATACGAGCTTCGTCCGCTATAACGGTGAAGCGAAGCTTACTAACAGATTTATCCAACGGCAGTATACTCGTATATATTCAACTTTGCGCTTCTAGATAAATCGAATACACTCAGCGGAAAAGTCATTAGCCCCAATTCAAAGGTATGAGAACTTTTCATAATTACCTGTGTCGAGTATTTCACATTTAGGACTTCTTTTATATGAAATGATAAATTGAAAAAAGTATAAAAATAAGCATTTAAATACATTCAATATTTAATTTTATTATCTTAAATCTACCATTTTCCATTTATACAAAAAAGAAGAACGTATTGATCTAAATATATATATTTAAAAAAAAGTTATCGTCAAGATCAGATCGTTTGCGTTACAATGATTATTCGTCAATACAACTCAACGTTTGTTCATTCTGCATTTTAAAATATACAATACATATAAGAATTAAATGCGCACATTTATTAAAAAATCGAAATCAATATCAAAGAGAATTATTGATTATTATTTTCGTAATATTTTATCTTTAAGCCATACATCTTTATAAGACTAATTTAAGTATTTATTTGACTATTTGGAAGACAAAAAATCAATTGAAAAATTCAAATTTTGAAAGATGTATAAAAAAATATGATAAAGATGCGTTATTATAGGAGTACTGAATAATTTTATGTCTGATAAATAGATACAAAAAAAAATGCACTTAGTTACTCGTTTAATGGACAAATACGATTATAAAACGAAGAGTGTTTCATTTAGCAACAAAGTAATATCGACCGTTATGATGAAGGATAAAAACAACGAAAGGAAGAATATCTATAAATATACGATAAAGATGAGAAAAATATAATACTAGAGAGAAATCCAAAGGTCAAAGCTTAGTACGGTCATAAATAGTACAATATTAATATTTTTGAGATGTTCCTGCCAACAAACTTCCACGTACGTAATAGTTATAGACAGAAATAAAACTAGGAAAATTAGAAAAAAAAAACGTATTGGTTGAAAACCAATAAAACAGCAGATGCTACGCAACCGGGAGTGGCTGATTTTTGTAAGGCAGTCGACCGTTAAACGGCTTTTTGCACCGCCCTCCTTCTCTTCCTGTCCCAAATTCGCTTTTATTTCGGTGTCAACATTTAGGCCGTGTCCCAGTGCTTTCATAAAATTAAACGAGATTCTGCACTGAGATTAAAATATAAATTGATTCATTATATAATAATTTGTTTTGAATGCTGAGATTACGTGAATATTCAATTAACCATTTTGAATATCTGTTATGATTGATTTTATTCAATTCGATTATATCCCGAAATCAATTTACTACAAATAAATTAAAAGGCGATGTCGTTTTGCTCGAAGAATTCTCATCAAAATTTAGCGAATCCATGTTGCCATATCAATGTTACATGAAATGCACATCACTAAACAATTCTCTTCTGTAAAGTTAATATTCAACCAAACATTATAATCATTTATGTAATAGATAATATCAATAATTTATATTACTAAAAACGAAATTCTCTACTTATATATAAATATAGAAGACGTTAACAAAAAAATTGTATTTCATTTGAGTCGTTTTTTCATTAACGTTATTAATATGACATGTTCTAATAATAATTTTACCTTTTTAAATACTTTTTTTTACATATAACGTCGCATAATTATATACCAAATATAGAAAAACCTTTATTTTCTTTGATCAAGTGTGATACTGTGGTTTTGTTTCATAAATTCTTTTTGTGATGTAGAAAAAAAAAATTTATTCATAAATCCAAGCCGTCAAAATCGCACAAGTATCCATTTGCTTTTGGGGCGACATTGTAAAAATATCATGTAAAATCAATATGCGAAATTTAAAATAAAAATAGAAGATATATTACACCAATAATTCTCTGCATGTATCAAAGCAAAGGCGGCACAATTCAATGGACCATAACAATATACAATATACTAATCTCTTATTCAAATAAATTGTTACAATGTCACAATTTTCTTCCTAACTGTCATTGGCAGTCAAAAGTCTCATCTCTCAGTGTATACAGTTGATATTCGAAAATTATATTAAGTTGTTCAAAATATGTTGTTTACCATTTATTTCAAACGTCAAACCAATAACCCTTTCATGAGATAATTTTAACATTTTTTTAATAAAATATTTTTTTAACTTCAAGTTATTTTATAAAAATAATTAAAATTTACAGCTATTAAAAAACCAACCGATGAAGTCTGATAGCAAATAACAATCTACATTGGAGATTAAAAGTTTATTATTAATTGGTTTTTATTTATATTTTCTTATCTTATCGCTTGTGTAAATTGAAAAAGCTTTAGTAAGTAATACAACGGAAATTATTTGTTTTATTTTCGGGCGCATAGTAAACATTACCTGAAAAGTAGATTATGAACATTTTCGTCACGTGGAGTGGATTAAAGAATTATTTCCAATCCTTCCATTATACGCTCAAGTGGATACTAAAGAATTAGAAAATTTTGCTCCCATAATACACCTTTTGAAGGAGTACTTGGCATAATCTCACAACTAGGTAATTGAAAAGGGTAATCCTGAATTTATTTTAAGGTGCTAAGCAAGCGTTTATACAAAAAATTAAACAAAAACAAGTCCAGTAATTGGTTGACTCTAATTAATTTAGCCCTTGTTAATTTCATAAATATAATCGCCCATTTCATCATA
Source organism: Rhyacophila evoluta (assembly GCA_022683975.1). Classification (NCBI taxonomy): domain Eukaryota; kingdom Metazoa; phylum Arthropoda; class Insecta; order Trichoptera; family Rhyacophilidae; genus Rhyacophila; species Rhyacophila evoluta. Next base: position 12,205 of record JAGVSQ010004567.1, on the reverse strand, counting down.
AAATTAAGAACAAAAACAGTGAATAGTGTTTAAATAATAATAGATTAATTTAATACTAAATATATTTATTAGTCAAATAAATCAACAATATAATGTGAAGTTTTTTAATGAACGATTTACGATTGTTTGGTTTGCAAATATGTCAGTAAATCAATCAATCAATAATTTTATTGACTTCTAAAGTATTTAAAACTGGTAAACTTCCATATGTGAGATCACTGCTAGCGACCCGGGTTTCACCTTTCGGCATCTTCAGGCTACATTATATGTGGGTCGTGAGTGAACATATAACATACTACCAATAAATCCTGGAAGTTTACCAGTTTTAAATGATTTAAAATTTAAAATCAATTTCCATCAAGCACCATCAGTCAAAAATATTAACTTTATTGACACTATTGCAAATACATTTTTTCATAAAGAGGATGTTCATAGTAGCATTGACTTCAAAAATAGTACAATAAAATCGGCCTGTTTAACAGATCACTTTCATAAATGTCAATTTTATATAAAAATCTTAATGAGTCATGATTATTGTGTATTGTATGCGAAAAAAATCTAAATGAATTATGTCAATAAATTATCATAAAGATGAACTTGGTTTTAAAATTTGTATTAATTCATAAATTGATTTTTTGAGAAAATATGTGATATTTTTATTTTGATAATTTCGTATTGTCATATGACAAAAAATAGTGTTAACAATTTGAAATCCATTTGAAGCGTTTTTATCTTAATATTAAAAAGAGTTTGTACAAATATTAATATGTAAAAAAAATATTTGTTAATGGTACATTTCAAAGTTAAAATATTTACAAATTTTACCCTAAGGCAATATGCTACTTTTTTCTCGAGGTAAAAGTTTAGAAAAGGCACGGTTGTCTATTTATTTTTTTGCCTCATACTAAGAGTATCGTTGAAATGTCCATTGGTTCAAATATGTTTGTATCACACAGAATGTCTACCCATTCATGCTTTTGTATCTCACCTACCGTAAATGAAATATCCGGGAAAATGCTTTCATTGATGCGAAAACTTGTCTACTTATTTGATGAAACAACTCGCCACTTATTGGAAGCAAGCATCCTTTCACACATTTCAAAAAGCAAAAAAAATATATAATATACGAGTATACTTCAATAACGTTCCGCCTTAACAATTTTTCGCAATCGCATTAACTTAAAATATATATTTTATTTAAATACTATTTTAAAAAAGATCGATTTCAACTATAGTTAATTCGCAGTGACTTCAGTGACAGCAAAAAAAAAATGTTATTTATACTAACTGACGATGCCAAAAAGCAGAGTTCAAAATGAAAACGTATCCGTTTACAATTTCTTTACTGAATAAATCGTAAAGATTATTCAATTTCGTGTTATTTTAGTATGGAATATAAAATTTTCCAATAATTGTAAAACATATATTTTCTATAATAAATGATACCTTTTTTTCTCAATAACATATATCCGTGAGAAACTCGTTGCCATACATTTAATATTTTATGTTAGATATAATAAATTTTATCAAAAGCATTTGTAGAGTATACCAATATAAATATAAACATAACTATATCATAAACTTTTCTATGCTCTAATATTTATCGACCTAACCAAATTTAGTATATCGAAAAAAGGGCTTTAAGGAAAATTTTGGCTCACTTTTTACAAGTATTTTTATATTTACGTGTTAAACAATAATTTATTATCTAAAATGACTGATTAAAATTTGTAATTATATTTTTACATATTATAAAATAATTACATACACTTCTATTGGCTTCAGTATCAACCAAAATATCAGTTTCGATAAAATATAAAATAATTTTTATAGATTTAAAAATAATACTACAATATGTAATTGCATGATTATCATCGAAAATATGTATTTAACTTTTTATTATTTTTAAAAACTCTTTGATACTTTAAGAACAAGTCCAATAAAAGTATGCTTAGAAAAAAGGTATAATAATCTGGTAAGTATGTAATTTATAACAAATTTCCCATACAACCAAGAGATAAATGTGATCGCTTCAGAACATTCGTTCGCTTTTCACAGTTGCAGAATTTGAAAAAAAACCTAGATACTGGACTGGATATCCATTAGGTTGAGCGATTGGCAATCAGACATGTCTTGTGTGATTGTGTGAATCTATATACTCTATCTCTGGATACGTAATTTTTACACTCTTTTCATATTTTATATTGCCAGGACTTTTTGAACGGAAGTAGGAAGTTTTAAAACATACGATATAAAAATGAATTTTAATTTAACGTTGAAAAATTAAACGTAAGCATTGTTAAAGGTATTACAGAACTTTTACAAAAGTAAAAGCGAATATAAATAATAAAGTAACATTCTTTTACCGTATCCTTAAAAATGTTTTCTAAAATACAGGTGTGAAATGAAAAATTAATATGAATTCTTAATTACATTTCGGATGGAACAAGATTTGAAACAACAATGAAAATGAAATAATTTTGTATTTTTATTCCAGTGCAACAGGAATTTAAATAAATATTTGATAACATCAACGTATTTATGGTTCCAGGATTCCAGGATTACAACATCATTTTTCAAAAAACATTTCTCTTTGTTTTATTTTTTTATTCAAATTGCTCACGAGGCGTGCGGAAAATATGTGACACTACGAGGTTCACAGCGGAAAATATGCACATTTCAGGCTGTTAATATATCAACTTCATAATAATCCTTCCTGAAACATGTCATACCGTAATGAGATCGGCACGAAAATAATATTCTTATGTTATTTACTAGTGGGTGTAAAATTTTATTCCTTACGTAAAGTAATTTGATTTTTTTGCAGGAGTGATTACACAACTCAATCTTACATACAAAGTTTTATACAATATGATATTTTTTATTATTTAAATTGTAATTTTTTATTGATACATACATTTTGGAGATATACTGTAAAATATGTAATATTGAAATATAAGGCAATATCGATCATTAACCAAAGAGTAACGTAAATTATTATAGTGATGTAATTAGACAATAAGTATAAGGAAATGTTAATATTTTAACAAAGAAATAATTTAATAAATAATTTAAATATATAGTATGAAATAATAAAAACTAAGAAGAAAAAATGTATTTCAATGGCCGAATGTGTGAGTTAATCGAAAAAATGTGTAATTTTTTTTTGGATTCCAAGACTTTCTATGCAGTTATAGAACGCAAAGCCATGACTTTTACTGTATTAGGTTCCAAGCGATTTATGAGCATATTTATGCTTATCATTCAACCGCAGCAAGGTGACATCAACTATATTTGTTTTGAATGCCTTGTATCAAATTTGAAATAAATGATAACATAAATATGATTGATATAGGTAATCAACAAATGCATTTCTCAAAAATAATATTGTTAATTTGTTTATAATCATTGAAATAACCTTTTTGTTCCTTCTCACCGTACAGTTCTTCGAATATAATTAAGCAGTATATTGAGTGTAACTCCGTAAATGATGTGAATAGGTTTCTACGTGGTAAAGACTTTCAATATTTATTTAGATACATTTTTGCCAGCCAAATGACCAATTTATTAAGAATCGAGTCATGGATCTTTAGCTTTTGGCTTAACTCTTTAACTGCCAGTGTTGATGTATATGATGTTGCCCTCTAGGCCAGAGATTTTCGAGATATTAAAACATGCAAGAAAAATAGTTTGACTCACAAAATTTGAGACTCACAGATGTTTTGTGTGATCTCGCATCATATGTGTCATGCGTATGCATTAATGAGTTTATGTCGAAACCATTTTTTAGATCTAAAATATTGTACGCTTAGTAAAAGAAATCTTCCCGACTCATTGCTGAGTCGTTGGCTTGCATACGGTTAAAATGGTTTTACTTAAAATATGTACTACGCTGCAAATTTATTAAAAGTCAAATGTTGCGAACGTTTTTTTAACTATTCTTATGCAATAATTAGAGACCGAAGTCACTGTTTTAAGTAAGCCAAAAATACAGTGTCGTACCTTTTATGAAGTATTATTGAGTGATCAAGACATTAGAAATTCTTGAAGCATAATAATATGCTGCTGATGAGGACGTAGGCAATTTTCATTTCGGTATTTGAATAAATGACTAATCGATTGGAGGCTTCACTTTTTCTAAATGGATCTGTAAAGCTTTCTCTGACAGGGGTCAAATTATTGAAGTTCCAAAAGCAATTAGTTCATTGAGAATTATTCGGCCGGAACTGAATGAATTTCAAATGGAATTCAAAAGAACTTTAAAAGGAGCTCAGGTCTCTTTGCTCTGCTTAAATATTTAAATAAAAATTCTTTTCGGGAATAAAGAATAGCTTGTAAATACAACTCGATAAAAAACTTAACACTTCGAAAGATATTTAATTGCCATCTGAAATTCACCCATATCGAAATGTATAGCTAAAAAATCGAGTAAAACAGTTTTATATACAGTTATTGCCCTTCTATCTAGAAGAATATGACTTATCAGGCAATTGAGAACTTCATATAAAAAATGTCACTTTATATACTGAATTAGTAGAATCAAATTTCAAGAAATAATATATATGTATAACTATCAAATGATTTTTTTTCTTTCTAATATTTCTAAATTTTATAATATTATCTACCACTAAATATACATGACTCAAAAGGCATTTATACTTTTTAAATAAATGGATGATATGTACAATTCCATTTATTTATGTTTATGTATATAACACTATAAAATTGCATCGTTTTTTTTTTCAATATTTAATAAACAATATATTGATCATGACAAAAACATCTATTAAATCTATACATTAGTAATATAATTCAATTGAATAAATATAAAAATAATCAACATATTGGTTGATGTAAGTTAATTATAAATTTATTGCTGTATTTAATAATGAAGATTTTGACAAAAGAGAATAATTTACGGTCAACATACTAATATGTTGACGTATTATTATTTATGATACAAATAAAATAATACATTCCTCGTATTACCAGCGTGTTGACAGTTACAGTCCTAAAAGCTCTCTCAGAGAGGTTTCAAGAGATCAGTATGTTTTTACAAAGAGTTGGATGGCGCCTCAGGGAGAATGGAAGCTTTTACTGAAAATGTACGTGAAAACTCTACTCAATGTTTTTTGCACTCTCTTCACAATGCCCACAGTTTATTCAAGCGATGCTTTTGGTTAGCATAATAACATAAAATTATGAGTCTGAAATAGGCTTATAAGATTTTTAAAGTGTTTAATGTTTGAGTGAGCTAGTTTCGGGTTGCCAAATGAAATTTTCATAAAATGAAATATAAATAACACATATAACACTATAAAATATCTACATAATTATGTTATTATGATGTAGTAATAATATATTATAAATCACAAATAAAAAAAAAATCGTTAAAAATAGTTAAAACCAGTGAACTATAATAATTATCTAAAGGTAGATCATTATGTACCTCATAATTAAGTAAACTATTTTTTTCTATATTATAGTATTTTTTATAATTTAACAGATTATGTTCGTTTTTATTTCATGATGTACGACATCTATAGGAATATTTAAGTAGCATTTATGTAATATGTCACTCCTTTTTTTCCAGGTACCTACTTTTTGTATCAAAATATTTTTTTGGTTCTCATTGTCACCGTTATTCAGATGAGTTATGTCCGATATAAGAATGATACATACCTATTATAAATAATATAATTAATTTTTAGTTACTAAAAAAATAGAATTTTATAAATAAATAAAATAAGCGATAATATTTGAATATTATTAATTTTTCAAATGAAGGTAGCATCTAGCGGCTTATATTTATAATCTTCAACAAGGTACTAACGGAGTATGGAAATTTTATCCAAGTTTCAAACCTTGCTGTGCTAACATTTTACCTACACAACACAATGTTACAGTGAAAGACATCTTGTGTAGATGTCGGTAAATGAATTATTGAAAAATATTATTAAATTTATAATGAATGAATATTTAACAATTTTTGTGTATTTAGATAATTAAACTACTGTATTGTAACAAATTTATTTTATAATAGTAATAACCTTTACTTATTTTAATTTTTAAAAGTAGCCTTCCCATTATGAGAAGCAATAAGTTGATTTTATCTCCGATCTTATTTATGACTATACTGTTTCAATTGTTACAAAATGCATCTACCGGAAAAATCCCGCTTAGGAAGTCTTTTCGTATTTATATTCATTTTTCGCTAAGTAGTGAGCAACTGCTTTGTTACCCCTTCCTTTTCAGAAGAAAAAACAAAAGGAGTCCGTCGAAACCGATTAAAATTGTAATTAAATTTCTTGAATGTTTTATTTTTTTCATTAAAACGCGGAAGTGCGATAATTGGAAAGCTTCACAGTTTATCATGCGCATTCAAAAGCGGAAAGAGTAGCCATCTACTGAAGTGTATAATATAAGTTTTAATAATTAACAGTAGCTTTTAATGAAACGCATATATTACACTCTATCAATATTATTTCAGAGAAATTTTATGATTTCTAACTATTTTTACCTTTGCGGTTTGAAGTTTGAGACCAGTATAGGATTTTTAAAAACATATACCTGTAACTCTTCGTTACTTTTCATTTGAATTAGCAACTTTTTTATAATTATTGAAAATAAGAGGGGGTCATTTAGAATTCGTTAAACACAATATTGACTGCAAAACGTTGAGTTCTTGAATCGGAAGGATCCTGGCTTAGAACCAATGTCCACTTTGCGGTCTGTTTGATTCATCACGGAGCGTTTGATATTTGTTCATGAATTATTCAAAAAGGCCAACGAAAAGGCCTACTCCTTAAATTACAGTAGCCCAACGAGGAATACGTTTGAGTGTAGCTGTCTCAGGGTTAAAAATATCAATATTGACGTAAATGTCACTATATTTTCAATTATTATGAAATACAATAAAAGTGGCTTTTAATCTAGCAGTTATATTCTTGAACTGTATGCAATTAGTTCTTTTTCCATTTATATCGAATACAAAGATTTTTCATAAATTATTTTTCATATAAATAGTTAGATTTCCTGCAAAGAAATATTCTTTCTTAAAATTGGGTTCATGATATATAGGTGGATAATATATCATATCACAAAGAGCAATCTCGCCGATAGTAAATCTATTTGGTTTTTTATGAGATTTACTTTACAGGTAAAAATATGGCAGAATAATAAATTCTTTTTGGGGTCCCTTGGACCACACGTTTTATTATAAAATTCATTATAAATCCCGAACTTCTTTGCAAACTGTGGGGTATGGTATCAAATGTGTTAAAGAGAAAGGTGTTTCAATTTCATTCAGATTGTTCTTTATTATTTGCTTTATTTTTTGATCTTGAAATAACTAGGTGAGTAAAAATAATAGATATATAGAAATATAAATAATAAATTAAAACATAATACAACCTATATATATACAAGCTTTCACATTCCATAATATGACTTACAAAAATAATAAAATAGAAAATCGTGCAAATAACATTTATTATCTGTGTTAGAAGTGTGCTTTCAAATATACTCATAATAAATAACAAAACTCACAATTTCTATTATAATAGCAGTAATGCTACAACTCAATACATCTAAATTCTAAATAATTTAAAACTGGTAAACTTCCATATGCGAGTTCACTGTTAGCGACCCGGGTTTCGCCTTTCGGTATCTTCAGGCATATTCGCTACATTCTATGTGGGCAGTGAGCGAACATATAAGTATGTTATATGTTCGCTCGTAGCCTGCAGCCTGAAGATGCCGAAAGGCAAAACCCGAGCCACTATCAGTGATCTTACATATGGAAGTTTACCAGTTTTAAATAATTTAGAATTTAAAATCAATTTCCATCGAGCACCATCAGTCAAAAATATTAATTATATCAATATTTATAGTTAACATTTGAACAGACTTTTAGTATAATATTATATTCATCTCTATCTATCATGTTTATTATTCATCACTGTGACTTAATGTGTTATTTACTTCAAATATAGTTTTATTCTATTTCATATGTTGAAATGTTAAACTATTTAATTTTTAGTAAAAATATACATCAAACAAATAAAGGATTTGATGCAAATTAATTTATCATAATTTCAACAGCAAATTTATAACCATAGGTTTTTCGATATACAAGTCGAATATAAATATAAAAACATATACTCGTATAGTGAATTATTCATTATGTATATTCAAAAGAAGTTTTTTTTTAAAATATATTACGTAGTCATACTCAAGATAAACTCAAGATTATATATATGATAAGCACTCTTTTAGTAATTTAACGCATACTAGCACATCTTGCTTTCGTACACACAAAGAACATTTCAAAAATTCCAAGCTCTACGTCCTAGTGAAACACTTAAAGAAAATATGGTTCAAATCACATTATTAAGCCATATAAAATTTTAATGGGATACGTATAATAAATGCTTTAAAGAGATTTTTTATGACTTCAGTTTTCCTTCAATATTGTCAAGCAGTGTATATTTAAGTCCTGAAAGTCTAAGGTAACGACTATGATTAAATAAATTACAACTCTTACTAAATATTATTAATCGACCAAAGATATTCAATAAGGAGAAGAAATCTGCCATATATTTTATTACATTGAATGCTTTCTAATCAATCACAGAGCATTGCATTTTCTTGGCATTTAATTTTAAACCACCACTTCAGTAGCGTGAAGCAACGCCAACTGGCGTAAAAATAAAAAGGCTGACCCCAGTAGTTTCGGAATTTCCACTTATCGCGAAAAGTCCTGATCGATAAAACTCAGTGAAGCCTTACAAAAGAGATCGCCACGATAAAAGCCACGATATTTTTTTCTTATTTATTATAATATTTATATCAACTTCGTTGAACTGAAAAATTTGCACAAATATGTATTAAACTTTAGGGATCAGAGGAGATGCTTTTGTTTATTTCATATAATTTTAAATAATATACAACAAAACCCTTAACATATTATTATTTTGTTAAAAAAGTAATCGTTGCGGTATTTAGATTAAAATGAAATCTGTATTAATAATACTACACTTGAAAGTAATGTATTTTATTAATACATGTATAGTAGTCGGTTATCATATTTGAATCCATATTTATTTAATTAGTTACAGTAATATTACTATCGTATATGCGGCTTAAAAGAATAAATATGTATGTGTCAAACTAATTAGTAAATAGTATTATGAGTATGAAATTATTGGTGTAAAATGCTGATAATGAATGATAGGTAGAAACAAACATAATTATATTAAAAAACCTCCGACAACGTAATTAACTGTTGATTTTATTATACACCGATATTTGCAATGCTGCAAATTTTGTTAATTACGCGATGCGTATAATTAATATTAATTGAGTTTTAAATAATCCTTTTAAATTCATTCAGTTTTGATCAATATTTTGGACTATAAATATATAATAATGTATTTTTCAGCATACGTATGTATTATATTATACAAATCTACTTGAAGAACGATCAAAATGATATATCTGTAACACTCTAAAGTGATATAATGAATATTCATTCGTATACAGTATAAAGTTTAAAAATGTAATAAATTTTTACCCATATCTGCTCTCTATATACATATAAAGCATATGGTTACTAAATGACACATCCAGGATTCTTTGTAACCTGTAAGTTGTTTTATATCCACACGGTGTATGCCAGTACATTTTGTGGATAGTACCCAAATGTCTTCCAGAATGCCAGAAACCCATCAGTTGGTGGAAAGAATAAGCAGAGATTAGACTTTTTAAAGACATCCTCAGCACGTTTTCCTGCTGGTTCCAGTGTTATAGATTTACAAAGTGGGCGCTGAGGCTGTCATGGGGACGGTAGTGGCTTCATAAGCATTTGGTGGACGCTGGTTAGAAGAAATGAATTATTATTCTATTATGTGAGCTATTCGCTGAAATAAGGAAGGCGGATCGTTTTAATAATTTTGCAAAACAAAATTCAGAATTCTGCGTTTGATTTCGATTTTTTACTTTCTCAGATTCCGAAAGTAGAAATTACGAACGAAAATTCTGGACAAATGTACGAAAGTTAGAGGATATAACTAGGCCTAAAGGAAATATGAACGAAAAAGGGTTAGTGAGTATTTTTTTTTCGAAAAAGGGGCGACAGATCATAAAAGATGGCGTAGATGGTTTTACTTAAGTCATTTTACTAATCAAAATTTTAGCATTTTTATATTGTATTCGTGAAATATTATGTAAATAATATTTTTTAAATTGAATTTTCAATAAGATGTAAATGTTGAAAACATATTATATATTGTTATTCTCGAAGAAAGCCCATAAAAACGAATAAATTTATATTTTTGATAGATACTAAAAGTTCAAGAGTTATGTTTCAAAGCGAATGTAAATTTCTCGCAGCATAAACATTATAATACGAGTCGAAGATTATGAATGATATAAAAGTGAGACACGTCCATTATCGCAAAATTTCATATTTATGAAGATTATACGAAAATCGTCTGGGATATTTCTTATACCTGCAGAACTGCGACGTCATCCCGTTTTACGCAAAATAATAAATATGAAAACAAGAATTTTCAAACGCGAGAATGCTCTTCCGTCGATGCTTTTATATAGGACGTCCATAAAGTCATATCATCCATTTTATCAATATTGATTATACATACAGTCCGCTTCGTGACCCATGAAAACGCTCCATACCTAAAGTCGCACATTTAAGTCAATCAACTGCATAAAATAATATATATATTTTATTAATCTATCAAGCGATCGGTTGAAAATGCATTTTGCGAGAGACAATTTGTTTAAATAAATCTTTATAATATGTAGAATCATATTTTATTCCAAATATTTCACGACAGAAATATTAACAACTAGTTAAAATTCATTTGATGGTTTAATTGGTTATAGTAATTGTTCGACGTGTAAAATTATTTATGGCACTGTTTTAATTAATGAAAAAAATCAATTAGCCACGCGTTAAAATAAATGGTTTATTTTTTTTGTACGTCAAATTTATGGTAAATGTATTTAAGTAAACAATAACAAACGTTTGGAACAATTGTTTATTTTTAGTTAATACGTGTTTATTTACCAAAACTCATTTAATTGTTTGACATTAACACGCATATAAATAGCTGCACAATATGTTAAAAAGTAAATTAATTCTCCTTTTTTTTCACGAATCCTGTAATTTTAACAGAAGGTGTTTAATGGAAATCGATACTTCATTTAATACTCTGTACAATTATATTGGAGCACTTTCTGTAAACTGAAATGCAAATCGCATTTTCGATTCGGATTTCATCTTTATTTATATTTTAATATTTCAAATTTTGCAAAGGATTATTCGTAAGGTACCACAAAATAAAAACTGAACCGTTTTGTAGCAAGCACTTTCGGCATAATAGTGGTGAACAATAAACAACCTCTGTAACTAACGGGAGCACATGATTTTTTTATGTAATTTCTGACCTTCATGAGAAAGGATCTCCATTGTATATTGTTATTGTAGTATTTAAGCTATATTCTCTTTGTATTAAAATACCAGATCAATCTAGATAGTATGTGAAAAATCAAAAGTGTATGTGTGATATATTTTAGAAAAATATATTTTATGCTCACATACGCCAACGTATTCTTTAGTTGCTAGGTTATCTCTTTATGATCAATATTCAATAAAAATGAGTCAGGTTAAGTTTAAAAAATAAAAAGCTTTTTTTCACGATGTTAAGCTTTATTTAAAAAAAAACCTCGGAGCGAAACGGTTTTTGTTGAGTAAATCCAACATACAGAGATTTTTATAATATTTACAAAGAAAACCACTATAAGAACTGTATAATTCCATTGTATTGTTGTACAAAGCCTTTTGAAGTAATTTAAAAAACAAATTCTGGTAAAATCATGTATCAGTTTGTCTAGACATGACTTTAAATACAGACATTTCAATAAAATAAATATTTATGTTTAAGTTATGGTCGATCTTTTTATTTGTTAAAAAAACAATGATTTTGTAAACACGTTGTATGGAGCAGAAGTAATATCACATCTCGTATATTTACTTATGCAGCTTTATTTTGTGATATCATTAAATTGAAGCAATTTAAAACTCGTAGCAGCTGCTTAAATCCGAAACTTTGATTCAAGCCCAAATAATATTACAATATAAATATGCGCCACCTACATTTTATAATATTTAAAGAGAATGAAA
>JAGVSQ010004566.1:0-10589 GCA_022683975.1 Rhyacophila evoluta | reverse complement strand
TTCTCTGTAATAGTAAATGAAACAAAAATTTCTCCTTGCGTTTCATAAACGTCGTTCCATTTTCTTCTTTGTACCATGTTTAGAAGCTTGTATTTTATAAAGGCAATGTGAGCAATTATCGATAATAAGCCTTTTCCTTATGAAAAAAACACTTTAATTATAAATATTATTACATAATACTTATCTATTAATTATTAAAATATTGTAAATAATAAAATTGCCATGTTATTAATATTTTCTTTACAATATATTTATTGCACGACATTTTCAGACAGACTGCTCTACCAAAGTATATTGAGGTAAAAATTCTTCAAGTTCTTCAGTAGTATCAAAAATATTCACACTGAGCCATAATAAATGTGATCACACATCGCCGTCATCGTAATCGTGGCCACCTCCAATAGATTCAACAAATATGACTTTACCATCAGCTTATTTAACGTTAACGTCATAAAATAAAATATAATTATAATTGACAAGGGCCAAGAATTTATTCTCGCCTCTCATCACTAAACCATTGCTTTTTTTTATCTTGTTCGAAGTGGAACATACAAATCTACACAGTGTGAAGATATTGGCTCTGAAAGCGGAGTATATGGATCTCCGCAGTATGAAAACATGACTTTACAGATTATTTTTCTCAATGGTTAGTTGTCAGACAATTGCTCAACCCAATGGTTGTGGTTCTAGACTCGGTTTTGTTTGAATTAGTTTTTTGCTTATTACCTCGCAGTTTGTCTGTCAACGTAAATAAATTGTTGTTTTACTGTCATAAGTTTGGGATAGAAAATAATAACCAAATTGCTTAATGTTGTTCTTAAATTTCTATAAACTGATAAAATATTTAAATGAATAAAAAGATGTAATTGTAAGATATGTTTTAGCAGGTAACATCATGGTCTCTAATACAATAATTTTTCACGACTTTGAATATTCTAATATGCTATGTAGTTCTACCTGTTTATAACCTATATAGTGCCTCTCACTCACGTTTCTATTTTTAACTTTTTAAAGTCCATTGTTATAGGTATGCCTAAAAGATAAAAAAAAAACATGTATCGAGTGTGGTAGGATTATAAAAATTAATACATACATTATTAAGTTATTAATTATATATTTTTATCATTGGAACATTATGTAACTACAAATTTTCTCTAGAATAAAATTTTATAATATCGACTGTAGAAAGGAAAAATGATGTAACCCGTAAAAAACAATCTATTTAATAATTTTGGGCTAAAGTCAAAATATTAGAAAGATACAAACTTGAAGCCCACGAAGACTAAAACTGATGTTTTATTTACTCAATCTGATATTAGTTTTTCTTCAAGAAAGATCAATAAAATAAATGTGGTAGAAGTCCTTTTTCCTAAGAAAATAAATTAGATACTGTTCGGCATTTACAGCTTACATCGTTTTGATAGCATGTGTATTAAGATATATTCATTATGGTTATCGAAAAAAAGCTATTTTCTTTTTTCCTTTCTACTTTGTCGATATGCAACTCGTAAAACCTTGTTCTAGAAAAAACTTATGTACTAAAACATTATCATCTGCAATGTTGTCAGATTTGACACTCCAATTATTTTAATTCACTCATTATAATTTTTTTATTTATTTAATTATTATAAACGGAAAAATCAATAACAGTTGACTCTCGATTTAACTTAATAACAGTATTTTCTTCACCCTACAGAGAAATGCTAAGTGATCCATGAATGGTGTTGTATTCATTCCCATTAATGTATCAACAGCCAATATATGTCATCATGCTCGGGTTTATTGGGAATTACAATTTTTTTCATTTACTTCGGTAAATATACTCACTTGGATATATCAAAAGTCAACTGTATTCCGCTCGAGACATTTATGATATATCATTATATTGTTTGAAGGTTGAACATACTTTTTCCTACATCACGTGTTCGGCAAGTGTGTATCTTGATGCCAATGATGCAAGAAACATATTCATCTTTCAAATTTATACCTGCAGTTTTCTATAAGCATCCTTCCAGAACTTGATTGGATCATAACAATTATCATTGGATAAGATCTTGAAGTGTTTTACAAGACAAATGCAAACAATTGTCAAAGAAATGAGCGTGTCTATACTAAATGTTAGAAAGTTAAATCAGAAACCTTGACACTTGGAACTTAATCTTCAAATAATGTAACAAAATATGTTACCCAATAAGATAATATTGTAATACATTAATTTTCTCAGAGATAAGAATTGAATGTATGCATATTCTTGAAATTTATTTAATTTAATACTGTATTGCTTCAAAATGTCAAACCTGTGTTTCTTTTTAGTTAATCCGTCACCTCATCCAGTTCATAATTGGAAAATATTTATTACTAAACGTATGATGCTTTTAACGGGAACACGTCTGTCTTTTTGTTAAGGTGCATCCACATCAAAAAGATATGCTAAGAAAGCCACAATCTCATGACTGTGGACTCTTGTGTGTTTTTGTGGCGTCGATGCATCTTTAATCGTAATGATAGTATTATTTTGTAAATTTATTATGGTATATACTAATTAAATAATTATTTGTATTAAATCGATGGTGATTGTGCTGATATGGAGTTGATAAAACATTTTAATCGGTTAATTAAAAATTAAATAAAACAGTCACGTCTCGCGAAGGCGCTTAGATATTAAATTATTTGATAAAACTAGAAATTTTCTTTAATAATATTTATTATATGTAAGTATAATTAGAAAAAGATCAATAACTAAATAAAATTTCATTACGTCTTATTCTTACAAAAAATATGTTACAATTCTTAAAGCCTATAATGCATATTATTCATTTACAATATTGCATTTATTTTAATCGGTGATTTCTAAGACAAGTTTAATGCACTTATGTTTTTTTATTATTTAAACTATACGTACACTTTTATTTTTTATGATTATTTTAAGACATTCAACGCCAAATATTCCAACTGTATTTTTTTGATTCTATAATATACCTTAATTACAATATTATCAAAAGAAATACTTATTTTAATGTAACAAAATTCAATTTTGTAACATAGATATCTTTTGTCTCATAAATAAAAAGTTCATGAGTGAGATATAACATCATGCAAAACATGAAGAGTGGTCCAGAAATTCAGAGTATTGTAACATAATATAGAATGTATACTCGTTATAATACTTATGCATGAGAGAAAAAAATTATGTCAGCTCTCTTAAGAACTTCAATTGGAATTGGGCAGGATAAACAAATTTGGTAAAGACAGTTATCATATGTAAAATAAGTTAAATACCAAAAGATACAGACGGAGTGAGTAGATACTTTTATCCAGCAGCTAGTTCATGCAAACTAATAGTGCAGATACATTAAAAAATAATAAAATATGAAAAAGTTACACAAATGTATTTAAATATTTTCAATCTTCTCCTAGGGACAGTTGATAATGTAGATACAGAATAGATCATAATATATCATCTTCTAAATCAGAGGTTCCCAAACTTTTTGTGCCGTAGACCACTTGCCGATTTTTTCTGTTTTGTATAGAACCCCTGCTTTCCTAATATTATTTTTTTTTACAATTTTATCAATTATAAATTTGTTTTTGAACCAGACACAGAGCTACTCACTTTGATATATATAAGAGAGTATTACGTAAGTACCTACATAGGTACTATATGTGAGGTGGATTATTACATTTGCGGGAAGCCAACATTTTGGTGACGCCTTGCCTAAATCGAATCCAGTCTTGTGGACCCCCAGTTACGTCTCATGTGCCCCCATTTTTTTTTTCATTGGCGTGGACCCCTTGCATGTCGGAATCGATCCTTGGTGGTCGATATAGACCACTTTGGGAATCACTGTTCTAAACCAGCATTAACTGATTTCATATTGCCATAAATCTAAAACTGACTATGATTTTACAGTTATTTGTATGTAAATTAAAGTGTATTTTGGGAATCAAGAAATACAGTATATTAGAATGATAATATTGAATATTTGACGTAACAAATTACAGACTTCGTAATGAGTGAAAAAAAATTAGATCTTATCCAAGGCGGATTTTTCTGACATCGTTATGTCTTCAATCTTGTACAATTTATACACACTTCACATCATTGTGATGTAGTCTATTGTGTTACTGATTTTATTTTCTTAGAAATCACAGCTTGAAGTTTATTAGTGTATTTGAAATAATCTTATTTTCCATAGTATGATTATTGAATATAACCTTTTCTCTTTAACAGTTTGACGAATTGAAGCCTTTCTGCCAATAATGAGTAATGTTTCATTTAAACAGTTCAATATTAAATAATGTTCAATATTAAAACTTCACAACTCTAAATATGTTAATTATAGCCCCTTTTCCATAATATATTGAAAAATTCACATTCTTCAACTTGGCTACACTAGTAAATTAAACAATGTTGAACTTCTATTTCTAAAATCACTCCTTGAATAAAGTATATGGATTACATTCTTGCATTTCGTAGCTCTGTTAAACACGTCCTATAGATAGTACCGAATTTCTTTGGCTGGAAAACATAGGAGAAATTGAGACTTACTTGAAATATCTGGAGTATTTTGCCAATCCAGGTCCATAATATTGGATAAGTAAGAAGAATTAGTCGATTTCGCTATGTAAAGATGATAATAAAAGTCATTCTTCCTATTTCTATCTTAATTGAATGAATTTGTCGACCACATCTTGTGTGTAGGATGAAAAATTGGGTTAAAGAATTCAGCAAAATCTGCTGATATATTTGCAATATTACAGTGATAAAGATCTTCTGCTGTGTGTTACATATCCATCGCCAGACCGTGATGATCTCCCAATTCCTGTAATTAAATAGTAAATACTTTATTCTAATAAAATGCCACTTAACTTAAAATAGTAAAAAAGTAGAAAAATTGATTTAGTGGAATCATACATACATTCATAAACATTAAATATATGTTAATCTACAAATTAATGTTTGATTTTACATAAATATATATAAATATATATAAAGAAGAGATGGATTTAGATCGATCAACATAATCAATAAGAGAAATTTTTTGTTTTTGGGATTGTGAAGATGGACAGAAAATATTATATACGAAAGACTGAATGTAACTAACCAGAAAGAGATTTCAACCGCAGAAAAACATAGACTATTGTTACATAGATCATTAACGGTGGAAAGGCTACAGTTTTATTTGCTTTCTATTCAAATATGCATAATCTTAAAAAGTGATACATACATATCTGTGTTATGGTGCAAAACTTAACCTCAATAGGTCAGGTTGTACATATTGGGCAGTATTTGTAGCTTTATACAAAATATTTTATAACCGAACATAAAACATGTCTCGTCGACCGGTTTTAACTTTTACTTGCTCCAGCACTTTTCTGCCAACATTTGTAATGTTGGCTGGAACAATACTGCCACCGATAAAACATTGATGAGACTATTCTCCTGGATGAGATTATATGTGCTGTACATATACCTATTCCAAAATAATATTCGAATATTAACAATTTGTCACTTGTAGTATTGTTCCAAGCAACAGATCAATTATTAATAACAATTGTTATAGTTATTTTACTCCTTTTGTAACTATTGAGGCAGTGAAAATCAAAGTGATCTACGTTTACGGCTCCCAACTATTTTACGTATGAAAATAATTCCAACTCAAATGAATCTACATTTTGTGTAAATGTTACTTATCATTACTAATTAAAATTAAAAATACTCAATATCAATACGATACAACATGATAGTGTTCAGCAAACTTACCTAACTTATTTGGAAGTTAACACCTGAAATGTTATCTTTTAGATTATAATGAATAAAAATAATGTGATAAAATCATTCAATTGAAGTATTTTTTTTTAGATCACTTTGATTTTCATGTTATCATTTTAGGAATAGTCGAACATTATGAAAATAAATCGCATTGAATGGCCATGAGAATTTTTATATCACGCAGAATCAGATTTCTGCTAGTATTATTACTACATTCATCTGCGGCGTTATACAATTTCAACATGGATTCCCTGTGTGCCATTGATTAAACAATTAATTAAATGAATTTAGTTTCAACTTGTTTTTATCACGCTTTGATATTACGCCAATATAAGACAGCTTTTCAAATTCCAAGAATAGATATTGTAATTAAAATTCGAATTTGTAATATTTCTACCTTTGACATTAACATTGTACAATTAAGAAATAAGTGTAACGATAAATTTAATGCTGTATTCACAATACAAAATATAGACACATTAATAATTAATTAATTAAATCTTCGAGAGGGTTATTGAAGTAATTTTTGTTTTAGTTTGTATTTCATGAATATACAGGCAACTCTGAATTCTAGCAACACTGATAGAACATTTTAAAAATTCAAATTGCCAAATTTGTATCTAATGTTTTAAGATCATAAATATTAATCAATTTTTATCTGCCTACAAAGCTAATTTAATAAATCAAAAACTTTACAATAGACAATAAAATAGAAGCCCAATTTTTATTGCTACAGTTCTAATCAAACAACAGTAACCAATATAATATGTCATATGATATAATGATTATTTTAGTGTCAAAACTTTCCTATCAAATTCACCATTAAACATGTCAAGCTGAATTATAACACTTAAGCTATTAACTATCTTTTTCTCTTTTATGTTGCTACAGCCTATAGTCACTATAAACTCTTATAATCTATTAAATTTGTTGATGCCATCTCTAATTATAACTCCAAGCTTTCCCAAGTCCTTCCTATCATCAGGTTGACATAATGGTGATTTTTGCACACTCGCATCTTATTAGATCTTTCTTCTTTGGAAGAGACTGCTGCTTCTTCCAAATAATAATATCATATGAAAAAACCAGAGATTTGTGGCTATAAGATAGTTTTGTCAAATCATGACAAATATATGACTAAATAAAAATGGTGAACAACTTCATCAACACTGGAAACAATAAAATAGATGTGATATTTCTAGATTCACCACTCATTGTTAAGTTAGCCACAGATCAGAAAGTTATATGAAGTTCGCATTAACTTTATGAAGTTTACTTGACTTATTTTATAAAACATACTTCAAAAAACTTAATTTATCTGGAAATACTTTTATACAGTCTGGGGTGATTAAACATTCAATATATACATAAATGTCGGAAAATGTGAACTATAAAAAATTAAGCTTACTTGTTTTTTATTAAAAATTAAATTAATTTTGGCGTCAGGCATTTTTATTATATTTTAGAATTTCAGTGTTGCAATATTGTCATGAGAAATAAACTTGCTTGCAAAAAAAATATTTAAAACATTTTCAAAAATAGAACAATCCTCATTTTAAAATGTCTTTAGAATCCCTATACATATTAATACATATTTAACTCTCTGGCAATTTATTTATTGCATTGAGTCAATACATTTAAGATTTGGGGGCCCTTTTCAGGCGAGGCCTCAACGCATTCCATACTCTTGCGACGAGGTAGCTACTTCACTGCTGAAAACAGGGTTGCCGTTATATTGTATAAATATATTGTAAAGAGTGAAGGGAAATGGAAAAAATTACTACCTTGAAGATAAAAATTAGAAATCACGCACTATTATAATAAACCGTAGTAAGAGTGTATATAAATTATATTGTGCAGATGTTTTTGTATGCTTGTAAGCTTCGATAACTTGTTCACGGTAAATGAATAACTATATTATAAATGGTTTAATGTCAAAATGCTGTATTTATTTAAATAAGAGAGTAATTTATTTAAGGTAAAGCAGAGTGCACTTATGCCAGAATTCACACAAAATCTGTATTCATTTTAATTCAACGCAAACACTAATTTTCTCTTCAAAAAGTTTTAGGATCACTGACTATTAACCATTATGTCTTTAACTTTACTTAATACTATTTGTGTTTCGATTACACTATAGACTATAGATGAGATTTCACAGTCCAGAGAATTGAATTACTCAAAAGATGATTTTTATTATCTTACAGTAGCTGGAAAAAATTAAATTCAATCTAAACTATTTGCGTTATGTAACTACAATAAATTTAAAACAAATGCAGTTTGTTTAATTTATGTATCATGCCAATACTACTTCATTGTCATAAATTGGGCAAATCATGATACTTTACAAAGTCTTAATAAATATTTCCCTCAAAAATTCATTAGGATCTCGGCGTGACTAAAAAATGAAAAGATTACAGATTTTGTGTGAGTTTGGTCCGCCTCAGGTTTAAGAATTTGTTTTTATATCACTTTGAGCGCCTAAAGTAACCACACTTATTGAAATTATATATTATGTTAAAAGAATAATATTTCTGTAAGTCGGAGTGGACATTCCTTAGGCATAGATGCACTTTGTGCGGTTGGATGTGAGTAGGTGTTTCCCCTTTGCTGTCAGTATTAAAACTTATTCTTAATTACTTATACAAAACATAGAAGGCCTAAGTCTTGGTGATGTTTATTCATATTGTTTGAAGATGTACGACTTAGCGTATTTTATATTTTAAAATGTATTATTGTATGATTATTATGAAATACTAATGAAGCTTTGTTGAATGCATATGTTGAGTGTTGTCAATGTAAGACGATTGCTAAAAATATGATTGCATTATGAAGAGAAACTAATAAACGCTTGTAAATAATAACTCTTGACTATTCATTTTTTTTTGCGACAGTTGGACCCCTATTTGACTTTAAAATCAACATCATCAAAATGCGTGGAGTGAATTTTTCTAAGTAAAACTTCTTAAGGCATTATAGTGAGAGTTGATTAACTGGGAATTAGAGCAAACTAAACCGAAATCAACTTCTTATCACAGCGTTGCTTTAGGATTGGTTTGTCAAATAGACCAATTGTCAAATGTTCAGGAGATGAAAATGAAATATCATTCAAATTCATAGATGAAGATATCTGATCTATTTTTTTTAAGCCATATAATTGCTGTGATATATGAGAATAGAGTACTGTATAAGATAATTAATTGAAAATACATTTTGTTTTTCGAATCATGGTCCGTGGATTTTGGATAAGCCAATTTAAAAGCAATGACATATTGAATTAACAGTGTGAAAATATTTATTAACACTCAAAGCAATTTAAATATAAAAACGATTCCATCAAGCACCATTAAACAACAATATTTGTAAGGTTGATAGATTTTAAAACATTAATTTGTTGATTGATTATTAATTAACTACAGGAGTTTTTTTTAATATCACGATACATGTATCTATAAAAATAGTATTTAATGAATCATATGGAACGTAATACAGCTGTATTTTATATTGCTCCAGATTCTTAAACTAACACTAAATAACCTGTTTCTCTCAGAAATATAAGACAAATGGTTAATTCTCTCACATGAAAAAAATCTTAAGATAAAACGCAATTTAAATATTATGTTATATTATTTTTACTCGAGATTCCTTTAATACAATAATATTATATTAAGATATTAAAATAATTGTTAATATCTTGCAGTTTTTTTAAATTGTAAAATTGGTTTATACGTCATCAAAAATACAAATGATCAATTAAAGCAATTTTAAAAAGAGTGTTTGTACAGTTTTTAATATTTATGATAAATACTACGATAAATTTTTTTTGATTTTACGTTTTTGGTTTCTACTTTTTTATGAATTTTGGGAGAATAAAATTTTGTATGGAATTAGTAATTTTTAGTCCTTTTTAGGAAATTTTCTGTAGATGATATCGCAACCCTGCTGTTCCCCAGCTGTTTTCAAGTAAAAATGGCGGCCAGGTTCAAGAAAAGGCCGCCGGGACGCCAGAATAAATTATTAAATTTCGATTCATTAACTATTAAAGATTTAATATGCACCGTTTGTCAATCAATTTTCATCGAACCCGTAAGTTTACCTTGTGAGCACGTCTTTTGCCTGTCCTGTTTCAACGGTACAATCGAAAACAACGCGCTGTCATGTCCACTGTGCCGTACGCGGATCGGATCCTGGCTCCGATCGGCAACCAAACAAAATAACTTGGTAAATATGAGACTGTGGGACTTCATAAAAGAAAATTTTTCAAACGAAATAGACATCAAACAAAACGGCGGAGAGCTAAATATATCGGAAGGTGCGTTACGTATAATTGTTTTTATTGTTTCGTTATGTCAACCTAGATTGCAAAATCATAACCACAATTTACCAATATGTTATTTTGACATTCCTAGTATTGTAAGTTTTGTTTTGCACAAGTTTTAAAATTTTCGTTATTATATTGCAGTTGTCTTAGAGCGTCAAATTAGCGCTCCGGGCGAAATACGATCTGAATATGAAGCAGAAATAAACAAAATCAGACATGAAAGACAATTACTTGAACAAAAACATGCCAGAGACACGGAATTATTAATAAGGTATGTACTTCTGACTTTGGTATCACCCTTATTTAACAGATGAAATTGAAGCAACCGACAGAGAAGTTATTGTAAAGACTCATAGCATTGATAACGAAAACGTCAACAAGGATCAAGTAAGTTGCCGGAAATTCGATACACAAGCTTAGAACGACGTCAAGTTAATGAGGCTACCTAATGTGCTCACCATCCACCCGCCCCGTCCTTACACCTGGTCTTAATCA
>JAGVSQ010004565.1:0-19166 GCA_022683975.1 Rhyacophila evoluta | reverse complement strand
GAGCACTCCGCCGTTTGCCGAGATATCTCGTCTCTGGCAACCATCGAGTTAAAAGACATTGTTATTAAATGTAATATACAATTAAATGTATTGTATGTTTACACCTTTAGAAAGATCTAACATCAATATGGGCATTACGGCTGCGATACGGATGATACATGATTTATCATAATTTTTATGGTCGCCAACATTTAATGACGGCCACGTTAATATTCATGAAGTATCACTCGATTAAAATGCAAATGTGATAATATTTAATATTAAGTAAACAATATTAAGGAATACATATCTTCCACTGAAAGCTAAAACAGCGTTGACAAATGACATTTTTCAGGCGAGAAAAAAATAGTGTTTATTTAGAATAACTAACTGTCTTTATGTATTATATAACTTCCTTCTAACGTTTAAACTAAAAATAGACTTTTAAAATCAGTTATCAACAAATCATATTTTTTTTTGCACAGTTACATTTAGTTAAATAACATTAGTACCACATTCGGAGCAGACATATTTAAAAGAAAAAAAATGTTGTCTTACACGGTTGAATTTCGTCATATAGTATTTTTATTAATTTATTATTTTTTGCGGATGGCAATATGATCGACTTAATGTACAGATGGTATAAACTTTCAAACAGTCATCTAATGATACATGACATTTCAGTTGATTTCTCGCTCAAAGTGTATCAACAGACTATACTAATATAAAAAGACTTCATCAAGTTTTTGCTTCCGTAGAGAAATGAGACTAATAAAATAAAATTGCATACGACACAATCTAACATTTATTTTTATAGGATATCAATAAATACAATTTCATTGCGGATATGTCAAGCTTAATCATAATAATAATTGAAATTGTTGGACTTATTTTTATTTCCGGGGAATTTAAACTTCACAAACGGTATTACATTACATTATTACAACGTGCATGCTGACATAAGTCATATGATAAGATATCTACGGAGAATTTAAATCCGGTTTGACTCTTCGTTCAATCGGCAGGATTCTGGCAACTTGGAAGATCGTCAGTAACTATTCACATAATATATTCGGCAGATTCAAGGATACTGACAAAACTATAAAGGATAGAAAATGACACGCAAGTAACAGAAAATCCTGGAGACAGCACACGTTTATAATATGATCCACGTAGGGATCGGATGTAGTAAAAAGAAGTTCGTCCTACTGATAAAACATTAAAATAACTATTTCATTTCATTGTCTTACTGTTAGTAAATGTGTATACATGTAGTGATAATTATACATTTGATTTAATGATAATATGTGTATTAAGTAAACTTAGATATTTTTTTTGTCAACGTATTACTACAGATCGTTAATATAGTCCGAATATACTGGAAAATTGCTCTCAATATTTAAATCATATAATTTAATTAGTTTTTTTGCGAGCACCATTAATTGATAATTTAAGCCACGTTTAAAGATATGTATTTTAATTTAAAAATAACATCTAGTTAAAGCCATCATTTAATACCATAGATAATTAATATTCTATACATAATAGCATTTACCATATAATAAATAATATCGATTACTTTTGTCCGTAATTTTAGTTTTCAGCATTGATTTAACCTCGTTGTGAACAGTGTGAAATATTAAATAGATCATTGTTAGTATTACAAGTGGAAATAAAAAATGGGCGGTCTATTAAAATATTTACGCTCAGTCACTGTAGATATTATATTTACAGAGTTAAATGCGTAAAAAAACCCGAACCTGGCAAGTAATTAAATTCGACTTCAGTGCACGGACGCACTTTCTTGTATCAAAAACGAAAATAAAAAAAAAACGTGTTAACTTATGAATCGCTGGACGTGTAAAATGATTGATGGACTGTATTATTGTGATTTTACGGTTTGCTCTATTAGCAACCCGCACATTAAGTCATTATAACAACATTTCCCACTTATTTATATAATCATTACTCCCCGTTGGTTTTATATTTTTAATAAAGATGGAATACACTTCAGTATTACTATTAAGTACGTTAAATTACGTAAATTATAAAGCGTAATGTCAACAGTAATTACATGATACTTAAGGGGATTGGGGACAAACGGTATCACTCTTTAAACCACGCACCTATATGAAAATTACATAATTATGTAACATTATAATTTTACTTGATAATTAAATACTTCATCGATTGATATTTCGGAAGTAATGATATAGCTATCAAAAACCTAATAAACATTTTTTTATACACTATGATCGCTCCTAAAGTGGAGCATATGTATCTAAGCAGTGCGAAGAAGTCCACTCCGAAAGTGGAGTATATGAATTTCCGCAATGTGAAGACGTGTTAACGGATTATTTTCCACGAGAATCATTTGACAGACAATTTCTCAACCCAATGGGCATCCAGTCCTGTATTTTCAAAATCCAAAAGATATGGAATCGAACCCGCATTCTCCGGACTAATAAGCCGCACGCTACCAACTACTCTAACCGGGCAGACAAGAAATATTTATAATTATAATCAAAAGAGTGGCTATTTGACATGCAGATCCATAGTTTATTATTCAATGGTTCAATGTAGTTCTACTTAATATATGCTTATTAAATTATTGGTTTAATAAAGCTCCATAAAAGAGAAAAAAGCGAACTTTCGCTAGATACTATTGTTTCATATTCAAAATTAGAATATAATGAATGCTTATTTAGTTTTTCCTAGCAAAACTTATTTCGTTTGAGACAATTATATACAAATTCTACTGTTAAGTTTTATCGATACAAATATGAACCCAATAAAACTCGACTACAATTATTGAAATAACATGCATATAGTTTGATGTTGAATATTTTATTGAAAGGAATACTTATCTCTACAATATGATGAATTGTCTTGGTTAATTATACTTCATGGAAATTACTTATCATCCAATCGATCAACCCATCAAATATCCAATAATATTTTTTAAGCAACTATCAAATAATCTGAACTCAACTCATATGAAGAGCAAATTGCTGCTGCCTACTAAATCTGCCACTGAAATGACAAAATATATTTTTTTGCATTGTATGCATTTCTATGACTGACACTTGATTTTTTATACCATGTTCGCTCCGAAAAAGGAGCATATGTATCCACATAGTGTGAATATGTCCGATACGAAAGTGGAGCATATGGATCTTTGTAATGTGGAGATATGTTTTATAGATTATTTTTTCAGAATAATTGGTTTTTAGATAATTGTCTTACACACTTATTTTGCATTTTCAGATGTTTTAATTACGGAGATATGGAAATAGACCTCTTATTCCGCGGGTGTAAAGCGCTCACGCATACCTTTAATTTTTACGAGTAACTTTTAATTTTTACGATCATTTATCGATATATTTATAGCTTAGGTTACCTTAGGTTAATTTAAAACGACGCTTGATATAAATTTTATTATTATGAAGCTTTCGACCGCTTATTACATTAAAAGATAATAGACAAACCTTAACTTTTTGCATTTAATTAAAACTTGATATAAAAGTGAATTTTGGAGGTTTTTGAAAGTCTTACGGTGTAAATTTATCGATTGTTATTTTTCAGTCAAATAAAACCTTGCAATCAATTTGCGTTTAAAAAAGACAATGATTTATATTTGGAAAAAATGTCAAAATACTTTTGAAAAACAAATAAAACAGTAACAATGGCATTGTGATGGGAAAGGCAAAAAATACTGTTTGAAACAAGTACGTGTAGCTCCCGCAAGCCCAGAAGGTATGCATGTAGCAAGGATATAAACAATTCATTTGCAAACAATTGTTTTACGTTTGAATCAAATGAAACAATTTATCATTTAACCAACTTTTGTATTATTAAGTAACCAACATGTCCTTGTAGTTTTTTTTATCAATAATAGGATACATAACGATTTCTAAAAACATGTAAAATATACGAAAAACACGGAAATCGTTCAGATGTTACAGGCTATTATTCCGTCAAGTAAATTGTATAGTGTCGGCAAATGAACGAATTTCATTCTTTCTACAACTGTGTGGAAAGATTTTCATACTTGTTATACGACAATCTCTCAATATAATTCTTCGACTAAAATAAAAATCGTCTTTGTTAACTTAAGAGCGCCGTGCCTTAATTCATAAATACTTAATATTTTCTTACAGTATATTATTTTAAAAACAAAGTGTAATAGATTGGTTTTTAATATGAAAGCTTCAAGATACATTTTATTAAAGTTTTAATGACAAGGCGGATGAGAGCAGATTGCAAAGTCATCTATCTTTCATTTCAAATTCTGTTTTTTTATACAGATACTGTAAAAAAACATGTATATGCTTAAAAATCTAAATTTTATCGTACATTTAAATTTTCAAAAATTAAATCTTTAAGCTTTTTTCTCAAAATGGAATGTGAAACATAGTTTATGTATCAAAATATTATTTGTTATGAATACACCAAGTATAATTCAGAATTAGCATAGCTATGAAAAAAATGGATTTTGTATAATAATTATTCGCAATCCTCTTAAGCTTACTTAAATTAATCAAAATATTTAACAAAATGATGTCAACTCTATTAACGGAAGAGTAAAGATTGCAAGAAAACATTAATTTATTCATCATAACTTCCTGATTTTCAATGTATATGACCGTTAACAATCGGATCGATATTTTTTTAAATGAAACAAAACAACTTCACAGCTTTCTCTTGGTCGCCAAGTATTGCAGATATCTATCCATATCCAAAGCACTGATTCCAAATTAAATGACGCTTAGCTTTTGAATATCCTTTTTAACTACGTCCGCTCATTTTCTCTGAGGTGACCCATAAGTCAAATGTCACCTGCAGTTTCATAATAAACTAAAGAAGTCTCATGCTATCTCGCATTAAACAACATGATTTGCTGATCCGATGTTTATTATATTATACATATTTGCATTAAATTCGTCAAATATAAGCCGATGAGACATATATTGTTTTCTTTTATAGATACAAAATAACATGCTAGATATCTCGTATTGCAATAGCATTGCAATAGCATTGGTCACCAATTGGTAAGGAAGCTCGTTTCGCTCTTTCAAGTCACAAGATCACATCCGACAATAGCATACAAATTCATAAATGTTGAAGATGCAAATTTCACATACATTTGAAGTTTGATTAAGAAGTACTTTTATTAGGTTAGTCACAGAACTTTCGCAATTTTGATGATTCAGTTGGTAGCAAAAAAAAATTATAATTAACTTTCACTAAAGCTGCCTTTTTGGAAACTATATCTTGCAAAATTCACTTCACCGTCTTATATGTATAATATTTAATGATTAGAATTTTGAAGAGGAAAAATATCAATCCGTGGTCGAATTGTTCGAGTGCTTCAATCATGTGTACAAACTTGGTGTGTATGTAAGTATACAATTTGCTTTTTTGTTCCCATCCGCAGTGAGTATTATAGGTACGTTATTCGTCGAAGTACGCAGTCGTGGAGCAGAGAATCTGACATGAAATAATTAATGGCCGAAGAGATACTGAACTTGAACCGGCCGCCATATTATTCCATTTCCCGCGCGATTCGAAACGCAGGACCGTTCCAATTTTGAATTCAAATCGTATTCATGTATACCAACATACCGAGTTCAATTTTATTAAACCGTTCTCTGATAAAATAAGGCTGTAATTTATTTTATATATGTAAAAACTCCCTTCGCTTAAATTTAACAAAATTCACTTTATATTTTTAACTATTTACATATAATTTTACTGACTTCATTCAATTACATTTATAATAATGATTTTCAGAAAAAAAAATGTTTTTTTATTATTTTTCTATAATATAAAACAGCGGGCTTGTTTACATGTTTGTATTCTATATTGTTATCAGATCAATGTGACATTTACGATTTCTTTAGTAATCAATCGATCACTTTATGGTAGTCAGAATAGTTATACTAACTATTGAACGAACTCACGTATCTTTATTGGACTTCAAATAGAAAGAAGATAATTAAATAGTCTACGTGAAATTAGTTTAAAATATAAATTAACTTAATTTAATTAAATTAATTATAAAAAATACGTAAATATGAATCAAAACATAACTATTTTTTTATTGCTATTATTACCGCACCAAGATCTTTTTTCTCAAGCATTTGGATTTTCAAAATATAAATATCAGCTAGTTTATAAAACCACTCAATATCTATAAAAGTATGATATTTTATTAATGCGACTACGAGACTTGAATTGGTGACTTTATTCTTAATATCCTTAAAGTTGTTCCTCTTGTTCACTTTGGATGATGTTGTTTTTACTGGTTTTTAATTTCCTTGACATCATTAACATTTAGAAGAAAAATACAATTAATAGTAAACTGCTTAACTATTTTTTTTTAATCATGATCTTTTACTTACAATTTGGCTTTAAAATTAATTTCTTCACAGATGGCCACTCTTGTAATCTTGTAACACGTTTCTATAAACTGTTTTTTTTTACTAAGCAGACATTTCTCATAGGTTGATCGCTAAGATTTCACGTGAACTCGTTTACAGTATGATATGACAACCAGCAGTATGCAAAAGAATGTGCCGTACGAATGTTATTATTTCTTTGAAGTGATCTTTATCTTTATATATCTCGGAAAGAGATTGTCGGAATATGTAGACAGACAAATGGCAAAATGTCTACACACAGAATCATTATGAGGTTGTTGATCACAACAAAACATATTTTAAATATATTATAATCAGTCATACCGCAAACGCGTACGTCCGTCAGTTAGAGGGCAGTTTCAGAATTATTTCCAGATGGCATATAATAAAAACGAAAGAAAAATATATCCAACCAAATTATCCAAGCAGAAGTATTGCAATTCATAAGGTTTTAATTTAATTGTTGTCCTTTCGTAGCCAAGAGGTTAGTATGCGTCTATGGTATCCAGGTAGTAAAAGTTTGATTCCAATATCTGCTGGATTAAAAAAAAATATAAATCTGTTAAGACATGACTTTATATTGCGGAGATTCAAATACTCTACTTTTAGAGAGAACATTTACATATTGTGTAGATCCATATGGTTTACAGTAGGAGCGAAGATGATACAAAAAATATTATGCTCTTTAGTTTATTTAATATAAATCAAAAGATGAAATATGAAGTGTCCATTTTGGAGCTTAGAAATCTTCGTAAAATAAAGATAGTTAGTTATCAATGAATTTTTAATCTACTAGACACCTAATATTAAATCGAAAAATTAAAATATTTTTGACAGCTGTGGTATTCAATTCCGCAGCATTCAGTACCGATGCGAATATACTTAAATCTCGGCCACTTCAGGAACAACAACGATTTTTTTGTCTTCGATTCTTTTTAGAATTTTATATTCACACTGAATTTTCACAAACATCAAATATTTGTAAATATATATATATATTGGCACTTCAAAATTGTTTTAAAATCGCGTTTTTGTGAAATTGTTTCATTGTCATTAATCACAATTAATATCTGCATAATGTACAATTTTGAAACAGCCAAAACAGATACGTAAGTCTTGTTTTTGCCCAAATAAAATAACGCCTAAGATTGGTAAGGTATTTAAAGAAATGAAATTAAATTAACACATTATATTAAACAAGTTCTCCTAAAAAATTGCATCTAGTTGAGCTACAAAATAGATCTAATTATTCCGCATTGATACTGATATAATTTCTCAGTGTGAATATAATACAGTTGATCTTTGTTATTGTAATAATGTATATTATAGACACCATAAATCTCTTTAAAAGCGCTTTAAATCAGCACACGAAAGCTTGAGTTTTTTGTGCAACTAATTAAATGCAAACTTTGTTGGCGCGATTGTGTTCAAATTATTTTAACGAAGGCAGATAATATTTCAGAGCTTTTTTGCTATCGGCGTCGTTACAATATTAACGACCATCGTTAGGCTTTAACAAAACCCTTTGATGAGAGGCTTTTTGAGCTTTTTAACCTCCCACTTAACGGAAGAGCTTTGCATTAGAGGCACTTAATATATTTATTTACTCACAGCGATGTTATTTTCCTTTTGATAATTACATGCTCTTAACTTATATGCCATGGGATGTTGAAAGCCAGTACTTTCAAAGCATATTTACTATCAAATGTTATTTCTCGCATTAAAATATGGAATTACAAATTTACACAGAAAAAATATTATAGATGACAACACTGTTTGTAATAGCTTATAATAGACACTATATATAGAAACATATAGACATAGATATATACACAGATTAAAATACCACCATATCCGAATATACGATTGCTTTGAGCTTTTGTGGGTGCCATGTTTTTCAACCACGGAGTAGTCTGACAAATTGCTTGCCTATTTAATATAGGCGGTATTTAGTTTTTACTTACTACAGCTCCAGTATATTTCACATAGATTTGAAGGTTATGCCAGTTGTCAAATACATCTCGCGTTCTTATAGAGGGTTGATACTGTTGCATTGAAAACACTGGCATTCTTCATATACCAAAGCTACTTCAAGCTACTTGTTATATTGGTTTTGATTGTACTCCTTAAATATTTTTTCTTATGAGTTTTTTTAATATGTATGTATATACTATATAATCTATACTATACAACTTATTTAATTATTTACTAAATTAATACGGAAGAGCTCTGAGCGCAATAACGCACTGGAAAACCAAAACTTCTAATTTGAGGTATATTAATTTATATAATAGTATGATCAAGTATTTATTAAATTGGATTATATACGTGCTACAAAATACATTTTCTTTTAATTTACCAGCATTACGAAATGTCACAGATTATATTAAATATTTTAAAAATATTACGAGGGTTTATTGAACTTGCGATTCCGTATTATTTAATATCTACAATTCATTTTATATTCTATAAAATGACGTGAAATAAATCGTTCAGGACCCAGAATTTTAATGAGACACATCGGAAACGAGGTTTTTTTTTGTTTTGCAAACCATCTGCGACCAAAGGGAGAGGTTTCATGAATATCCGGTTTCTCGAATTTCGTTACAGATATACATGTAACTTTTTAAGTATTGATTTATGCCATACTTTTTTTAATAAATATTATTATTTCAAATAATTAATATCCCATTTTTTAGTGTAAGATCAAAAATATTTAATGAAATTTACTTCGAAGTACGAAATTAAAAAAATTGATCAGTTAAGTAATTTCAACATAATAAAAATTCAATGTGTGACTCAATACTCTACTGGTTATTGTATAAAGTAGAACCCCAATCCATCATTTTTGCATTCGTCGTATTTTCGCATTTACACTTAGTTTTAATAGTCCTATTAGAATTAAAATGAAAGATAGACAATAAAAGACTTTTTTTATCAAAGATATTAACTATATTTCTAACACGATCTTTATTATTTATTTTATTTTTCATTTTCCTGGATTCTTTGTTTTTTGAAAGGATCCTAAATGAAACATTAAGATGTTATTATAATTGTTTGAAAATAATGAAAGACAAAACCTAAGTTATGAATTAAAAATAATATCTTTACGGAAGGGTCAGACTTCTAGATTTAAATAAGTCTACATATTATTTCAATATTTTTCATCAACTGAAAATAACAAATATTTTCTAGCATTTATCACTAACAGTAATCAAACAGTTTATAGAGAATTTTAATTGCTAAGTTCTATTGTTCTATTCATTGGTCAGAAGGCTTAGTATTAGACAAGCTATTTCTTTCGCTACCACATTTGTATTAAGCGGATGGTTTGATAAAGCTCTACTGAGGAGAGTAATTCAATCGATCTGTTATGGCAACATTGCGTTTAACATAGCAATGCAATTGCAGCAGTGGCGTAACAATGCTTATTAAATATTTTATTTTATATTAAATACAACCATGTTTAGTCATGTCAAAGAGACAACCAAAGTTAAGTTGTTTCACAATATTGTAGTACATAAGCACCATATCATCTCTCCGTAGCCTTAGTGCTTTGGTGCTGAAAATTGTAAGTTATCGCACAGCTGCTCAAGTATTCTTTTTTTTTAATTCAATGACCTAATATCAATGGTTAGTAGTTTGAGTAATTGGCTGACTGTCAATTCTATTGAAAAAAAAATCAGTAAACATAAATTTTTACTTTAGGGAAATCTAAATGCTTCTCCTTCATGGTAAAAATATCACAAAGATAATAATATTTTCTGCATGCATTTTGACAATGCTTCTATATAATCAAGAAATTTAATTACGGCACCTAAGAAAGTTTAAAATTTAGGAACAAAAGCTTGCGATATATACTGATGGTATTTCTATAAAACTTTATTTAAAATGAAGAGATAAACCAATTCATACAGCCGTTCATTACTACAATAGTGATGCTCTGGATCTTTTCTAGCCACGTATTGCGGACGCCTCAAAAAAGTTTCACATATAACTGGTATACATTTTAAACTTGAGTATCATTTAAAATTAATGAAATATTTCAAGTATTATAAGTTAAATTTAAAAAATAACAACTCCTAACTAAAACAAAGTAACTTATGATAAACAAAAAGATTTCTGGCTGTTACTATACTATAATGGAAACCAAATGCACGCAAATTTAAAAAAAATTATGATCCAGCTAAAATTTTAACAAAAAAAAAACGCTTATAAAACCATTGTATCCGCTCGTACATTGAAAAACGTTATGTTTTATTCATAGTAACACACTTCTTCATTTAACTAAAAATCATAATTCTTTTTATGAGAATATAACCACTTATAATCCAGTCGATATATCAATAACATATTAAACACGTAATAGTTTTGAAATCAGTTCTACACGATTTTAATTTTCAATCTCTGTTTTATAGTTTGTAATATATACGACTATATGACAAAAATATTTTAATTTATATTTTTAATGTCGTTTCTAGATTTACGTATCATACACGTTTATGATTGGTTCACAATGTTTAAATGGCCAATCTCAATTAATATACAAAAATGCACTTAAGATCTACCTGGTACTAAAATTTATTTATTTAAAAAGATAAAATTTTGTGTCCATTGCGTTATCTAAATTTAACGAAATACTGTAAAGCCTATTTTAACACTATCCATCTTAAGCAGGTGCACAGCCGTTTGCGCTTCACTGAATTGTATAGAAATACATTAAGGACTATCTTGATGGACTTAAAACAAGGACTCGGTCGACTGGTGGCTCTAGCCCCAGATAAGGAAAGAAGAAAATCAAGTTACGTGCGCCTGTTTCTGCAACTGCATATCGCTTATAACAAAGCAATACCTCGTAAACCATACAGTAAAAATAACACTAGAGATTAAAATAACTTTCTTTAGCTAATATTATTCAATCAAATTTGCTAACGTTAAGAATACAGTTTATTTAGTCTAAATACAAAAAATATGGGACTTGATGTAAAGAGTTGTTTTTGTGTTCTGTAAAATTTGTGTCTTACGGTATACGAGATATTGCTTTTAAAATTATTTTCATACTATAATATTCGAGATTTCATTACAGCCAAGAAATGTCTGTTACTAAACGTGTTTAATTAAAAATCAATCCCGATTTGGTTGATTAATTTTTTTACAGACACAATAAATCAACTAAAGATCAGCAGCATATAGAGCTTAGCATATATAGTTGTCGCAGCAGTACGGCTGTGCATGGAAGTCTTCAGAAATCAGTATTATTTCTACTAACCAGTACCTATCGAAATATTCCGATACAACCAAATATATCACTTCTTGGTATCACAGCTCTGCGATATTCGTTATTAGACCGCGAGTGTGGATAGAGTGGGTGGATGATGGTTGTATTTATTAGGTAATAGCAAAAAAATTGCGATACACGTGCTTAGTAATTTTATCATCATTTAAAACTTAAGCTTTATTGTATGTATAAAAAATATGTCCCACACGAAGCAAGTAAGAAAGCCTGTTATCATCTCGATCTAAGTATACCACGTTTGCAACATTAAACTCATGAATTTATAGGGTTTTGACGTCGTTCGCCCTACAATTTATACCAACTTATGAGTTGAGCGCATGGACTCTAGTCCTGGTGATTGTGAGCTTAAATTTCACACCTGCCTAAAAAAATACACTGGATTGGATTTCAAATGGTTTGGACAATTATTTTCTACTTTTAAAGTGGAAATGGTAAAAAAATACACGAAAAATATAAAAGAAAGTCTTAACAGGTAAATTTCCCAAGGCTTTCATTCAAATACACTTATTAATGATCAGATTAAAAAAAACTCATGTCACTCAATTGATCTGTTATTTTTAAAACCGTAAAAAAAATTGTTAGCCAATAAAATCATTTCCAGAGTAATAATCCAAGATAAGAACAGGAAATATATACGTTGAAGACCGATGGATAACTATTAATAAATATACTAATAGTTTTTATGTCCCTGATTTTAATTCGTGATAAGTATTACCATAAAAATTCTTTCTGGTTAATCACCTGGAAATAATGAGCTTAATAAATATATTACTTAATTAAAAAGCTTGTGATTTTTATCTCACATACTTCGTGAAATGTATGTATATGTACAAAAGATATAAATTTAGATATTATTCGTTTAGCTAGATATTTAGAATGGTACATAAAAATATTTTAGATTCCATAATTAATATTAGAAGACGATTAGTTTTTAACGACATCATATATTTTTATATTCTACATATATTTTTCTCAGCGTTTATAAACATAGATATAACAAAATATAGAACATTATGATTTTCATAACACTTAAATATTTATTTGCATATTATTTTAATGAGAGTAGCTTAATAGGCTCAACTAAATTATTGCCAAGTTTTTCATATTTGATATTTATTTAAACTGTAAGTAGCGGCAGGATTTGATATCTTGATCTTAAATTCCGTATGATTGACCAACTGAGTTACAATAGCGATAGCGTATTTAATGACAACGTACTTTATAAACTACGTTGTCATATTCTTTTAATACATATTTTATATTTTCTATGTTATTTCATAGATTATTCTATCACATAGCATTATTATTTATCAATATATTTAAAATTACTAGAATTTTTTATCAGCCTAATGGACAACTTATTCGGTATCATGTTTAGCATTTTGAAACCCGTAACTTCTAGCTCCAATACGCGTACGTTTACCTTTCGGCTCCCGCGACACATTAAATTACATAGCAAATGTAAAAAATAAAGCATTTTATGACATACATAGTGTGTTATATGTTCGCTCACTGCTCACATACAATGTAGCCTGAAGATGCAGAAAGGCGAAACCCGGGTCGCTAACAGTGATCTCACATATGGAATTTTACCAGTTGTAAATAATTTAGAATTAAAAATCAATTTCCATCAAGCACCGTCAGTCAAAAATATTAATTATGACATACATAGTATTTGAAACAGTCCTTACGACATCTTGTTATGATAATATAATGTATCAAAGCAGTTAAAAAACCCAATTCAAAATATTTATTTGCCTCCATACAAAAAACTCGATTAAATCTTTTATTTTAAATAGGTTGAATATGTAATTTAATTTCGGTAAAATTTAAATTGATAACGATAATAAAGCAGTCTGGCTTTTATATTAAAATTGTGTTCAGCCGATTTAAACCTTTAGTGTTTTTCAGCGGGCACTTTGAAAAATGACCGGTACATTCCATGAAAGGAGTGTAAAAAAATCAACCGATTCGAATGGCTTATTCCCCGTCTCATTAGGACGATAAAATATGTAACAGTCCGATCGACAATTGCCTACAATTAAGCTGTTTCCATTTAATTGGAATGTTCGCTTTAATCGGAGATGAGTAATTTTTTACCTGTCGGTGCATTCTTGAATACAGAAACGAACACAGGAATACATCGGAATTCATATAATTAAAACGTAATATGATATAAAATAAAATACATTCATTAGATATACTGTGATTTCATAACGTTGAATTCCCAACAAAGTATTGTCTTAATACTTGAAGTTATCCGTCACGAGCAATTACGTACCATCACCTTTAATATAGACGTATACCGTGGCTGAACGAAATTAAAATATTTAAAATTAAGTCTTCGTCTCTGAGTTTTTAGTAAAAAAAGTTCTCAATATTTTGAAAATATGCTATTTTTACTTCTCATGACATCAAATTATTATTTCTTTAACCGGTTAGCTGCCGTTCATACGAGATCGTACGTATGTCGAACTCGAACGTATGTCGGAGCGTGACTCACCCAATACGCGTCAAGCACGGTGTTGAGTTTTTTGTGGCGCAGCCAAATGGTTAATAAACTTATTACAAACACATCGCATCACCTGTGTGTGATACTAAAGAATTATAACCAAAAATTTGAAATAAAAAATACAAATGTATATGCTTGATAGGCTAAGCAATTATTCAACAACTAATTCTTATAAAATATAATTGTCAAGATAAATATTGACACCGCAGATAACCATATAGTATACTTAACATTTAGACTGAATAATATCAAAATTGTCACTTATAAGTATTTTGCCAATAATAAGTTGTGTGTCGTTAATCATCGCTTTGGTATTTATCTATAATTATTCTAGATAAATAATACGTAAATAAAAAATAAGCAGGAACATCATTCCTGGCAGCTTATTATGTCATTTTTATTCAATAATTAAGTGAGATATATCTTGTACACATTATTTCAGACTAGTGACTAAAGATTTAAAAACTTTTATTATTTACATTACTTCTAAATTATTTAAATTCGATTTCCATCAAGCACCATCAGTCAAAAATATTAATTATTTCCATAACTGTTTTTTTTCACTATTTTTGATCTTCGTGTGGTTTTAAGGGTGTAAAACTTTTTGACTCATTTTTTGAGTATTGATTGGCAGCAAATCGATCAAACCATTAGGCATTCACGTCGTGGTCGTAAGTACACATTAACAACAATAAAACATTGTATGCAAAAATATTCACAAGTGAATGCATATATTTATTCAAATGTGGTGTTTGATAATAGTTTTGATTCGTGTTCAAATAAATCAGCCCAATATATTATATTTTACTAATGAATAGGAATACCAACAAATATCAAAAACAGTATTACAATATAGAAAAGCAAATATGTGGGAAGATAAATCAAAATACAACTAACACATAGATTAAAATTGAATTTATAAACAATAACATATCTTTTGAAACGAATATTAAATTAATACTAGGTATGCTATTTAATACGCGTTTTTATAATCTCAAACTGCATCGTAAAACTTTCTGACTAACTGTAACATATAAAGCATAACATATTTTTTAAATATAACAAATACTTTCATATTTTGTATATTAATGGCATATTTTAGATCGTATGAAAGTATGATCATTTAAAATTTGATGAAACATCGATGCACACAGAAATTTGAGGTTTCACGGTTGACCGCCCGCACAGATTCCTTTTGAGCCGTCATCATTCTTGCTTCGCTAGCTTTTTCAGCTTTACGTAACATAGTAGCGAGCAGCTTTAAGTTGCAAATAAAATTTATAATATGTGTTGTCATTTTTTGTTTACTTTGATTTATCAATGAAATATTTTGGTAATAAATTACAATTAACAATTTAATAATGAATTGTTTTTAAAATACACGATGAAATTAATTGTATAATGGAAATAAATTAATTTATCTACTTTTTCGCACATCATATCCGTTATTAAATAACGGCAATCAAATGGTGTTTTTAATGAAACGATAATTATTTTGTAATAAAACACTTTTAAATAGTATGTACATGGTGTTTAATTACCTTCAAAAGCGCTGCGTCTTAGCTAAACCAATGTGAGTATATATGGTGTACCATACTAAAATAATCTGATTTTTTCATCACAATTTATCCGATTAGTGGTATTTTTTTTCAAGGATAAGCTACTACATTATTATGGATTCGATAGTGTATATTTTAAGGATGTACCTATCTTCCTAACTAATGCAATAGTAGTTTTCTGAAGTAATCACGTGGAAACCGGTATAGAACACAGTCTCATTCCTAGTTATTTATGCACAATAACAAAATTATTAATAGATGCAATTTTACTTTTGGTTTTTATGTAGTAAAAAAGACAGTTAAATATACTCATCGCTACTTGATTATTAATTTTATAATTATCTTCATGGTTTTTTTCTATTAACTCAAATATCTCTAGATTGATACATATCTCAATATCGTCTAAAGTTAATGTGTTTGAACAAATCGTTTTCATATAAAGTGATTCCATATTTTGCGTAGCTATTGCTTTCAAATTTGTAACTCACTAGGCTTATAAAGAGTGTTCCAGTACTACGTAATATTAAACACACATTCAATACT
The DNA here is from genome assembly GCA_022683975.1 of Rhyacophila evoluta. NCBI lineage: Eukaryota > Metazoa > Arthropoda > Insecta > Trichoptera > Rhyacophilidae > Rhyacophila > Rhyacophila evoluta. Next base: position 2,855 of record JAGVSQ010004565.1, on the reverse strand, counting down.
ATAAACATTAAAATACAAGCTTTAGAAGTCAACTTATCAATGTCCGAAATGCCAAATCCAATTCAAATAAAAATATAATGTATTTATTGCAAATAATAAAATAACTAACGTTGATTTTACTTTCAAAAACTATAAAACGTCAGCTAAAAATATTGTAGAATATATTTCTTAACATTATATGTAATGAACATGATATTTATTCAAACGTATTCATTAAAGTATGCAAATTTTTTTTATAAGATTAATTATGTATTTAATTAAGCTCAAATAAAAGGAAATTCAATTAGTTTTAACATTTATTTTTTTATAACAGTATTTTATCAATGAGAATAATCTCTGTTAGATTTAGAATCGAAAAGACTTCACGGTTTGCTTTTCGTCGTTAGAAAATTTAAGAGAATAGAAAAATAGAAAGAATATAAGAATCATAATCTTATTATATTTAATGGACCATACAAAACATGGCACCTAAAATCATTTTTATAATTCAAAAATATTACTATACTTAAATGATTCGAGTGATTTAGCTTTCAGAATTTTTATAATATATTATTTGTAAAAGGCAATTATTATATCATTTAAAATTTAAACGATAATGCTTATAACATTGGCTTAAATATATATTCAGCGCCCTGGAGCAAATAAATTCGATGCGCCTCATACACTTTCTCGTTTTTTTTTATCTCATGCTACCTTAATATTTTTACTTAATTCACTCGCCAACTATAATTTTACTTATGCCCTCCATGATTCTTGCGCCTGGAGTAATTTCTCCAACTGCTCTTCAGTTGTTAAGCAACTGGCTTATAGAATCAATAGATATGCGGTATTATTGCAAGTATTCTTTAGAGAAATATTTGTCTTAGAATATTGAAAGATCGATTATGAGACTTTTTCTCTTGAGTAGATTTCAGTGAGTTGAGTGTCAAGTAATAAGCCGGAATATTGACAGTTAATATAATGGTTACAAATAATCACGCAATTGCGCACTATAAATCGCTCACAAAACAATCATGCACAAGACAATTCATCAAACATGCAACTGTGCACAAATAAACATTATGACATTTTAAACTAAGTTCACGTAGTTTACCGAAACGTTAGTGGTATAAAATGAATATTAAATGCGCCCACCATCGATTTATTGCGTTTTTACGCGTGGTCCGTAGTACATGTTTGACAATAAGGCAGTCCTAATTGCTTACAAATGGATTTGATCTTTAAAATCTCATAAATATTAACGATTATATTATCATTCTGTATATCGTATAAATGCTTTTTTTATGTCAGACGATTTCTCAACTCAATGGGCATCCAGTCTTGCATTTTTGGATGTATAAAAAATCCGATAGATGTGTGAATCGAACTTACATTCCCCAGATTACTAGGTGCACACGCTGACTTCTACGCTATCGGGGAGACAATATATTTACTGTTATTTATTTTACAGCTTAAAGTAAATTGTATATGTCGTGTATGGCTTAAAAAGAATCAGATATTTATATATGCGGGTACACAAAAAGTACCGCAAACATCATCGTTCATTTTAATTAATGTGGGACAAACGCGATACAATGTAACATCTTCCATTTAGACGTTACATACAAATTGTTAAATCGAGCGAACAATTGCTTCATTATCATGTTGATTATGAACAATTCATTTTGATGTAAGCACAGTCATTCATTATATGGTGCACATAGGTAAATGTGGTGATTTCAGGAATCTCTGCTACTTATTTAGCATTATTTCAGACTATACCAGCATCCGGATCTCCACCAAATGCACCAAAGTTCGGACAATTGGAAAATAAGCAAGTACAATAAAGCTTTTTATGAGCAGTGGTACAATATTTTGTAACCAATTTTAGTAGCACTGTATGATTTTTACCATAACAATAAGCTGCATAGTGTAACTTGCTAACAATTGAGTCACTTACAAAGTAAAAGTATCATAATTTCAACAAAATAATCAGATAATCACTCTTTAAAAAACATTATGAAAGTAAACAAATTAAAAATTGTTTTGAATTTAATTTCAATTATCATTCGACAATATTATATTATTAGATTTTAAAAATTTCTAGCATAGACAGAACAATTCATTTGGATTCTTTTGAATAATCTTACGCAAGGAGATTTACGTTAAATAAAAATAAACAACAAAATTATGCATAATTATGCAATTAAAATCTGTTCAACAACGCACAATAGTTAAATATTATAACAGTTCATTGAATAACATAATGATTTGTAAATTGATGATTTGACCGGTCATCAAAGACTAATGGAGCAGTGTGTGGTGTTGTGTTGCCGGTGGTCAATTAAGAAGCACTTCGAAGCCAGTGTGCGGTGTAATTAAATTCATTTCACTCCCGATGGTCGGCCATCGATGATGATTAAGCCCAGTGACGCACATCACGCAGCCATACGAATCTATAAAACTCTCAATGCAAGTGATAGATAGATTTTTGTCATTTCTATATTATCTGTAGAAAAATGAATATCTGAAAATATTTTGGAAGATTTTTTTCCAACAAGAATTTTTCGATCCGTAAGATCTCAAAGCTTTTTTTTAAATAATTAAGAATCTGTATGCAACTGCAGGACTCTAATTCATGATCACTACGATGCTGATATATACGCTGATCCCAATTCGGCCACCGACGTGACGTATTAATTAATATATAGTATCACACATAAATTAATATAATAAAAGCCATAAAAAATATGATGTATGAAATATGAAAAACATAAAATTCTAGTCGTATATAGCCAGAGATAGCCATTTAAATTATATATATTTTTTTATACCATGTTCGCTCCCAAATTGGAGCATATGGATCTACACAGTGT
>JAGVSQ010004564.1:0-15755 GCA_022683975.1 Rhyacophila evoluta | reverse complement strand
TTCAAATGATTTTTGAAAATATTTTTCAACAACTTAGCTATTCTGCTGCGTAACTGTCCAATGTTCCAATCCCATATCAATAAAAAAAATTCATAAGCCAAACAAATTTCATCAAAAGAAAAACATTATTAGTATTTCAATATTTTCTTTATTCAATAAAAACTCTCACAAGTCCACACCATTAAATTTATTACCACTAAATCCACACAAAAATTTTACATTAATTTCATGTCCATTAATTATATTATTACGAAGACAATACTTGGCATAATTCACCCTTCTTTGTCCCAAGTCTTTTCAAGATAGATAAATAATACGCTATCAATCTTATGATTTCAAGTGTATTCTGATAACAATTATTATTATATTTTACAAATATATGATGAAGACAAATTAATAGTTTTTTTTTTTATTGTCTTTGTTGTATAATTTATTTTACTGTTCTAAAAATTAAAAACAATTTAAGAAAAGAAGACTAAAATTAAGATGAATAATTCTTCCGAAAGAGCAAAAAATAAATCATAGAAGTAAAAATGGCACTTGAGTGAATAGTTTTATATGCCAAAACAATATAAATTATATTTCATTTTAAGATTATCTCATACTAACTTAATAAACATCAAAACTTATAGTATTGTTTTTAATATAAAAATAGAATATTGACCATCTTTTCATATAAATTTAATTTAATACTAAATATTGCAATTTGTCATTAAATATTTCTGCATCTAAAGGCAAGACAAAGTTAATCATAATTTTCTCTCACTTAATTTACTATTGCAATCATTGCCCTCATAAAAAATTCATTTGATTTTCAAACACATAAATGCTCAACTTAGAGAAATAAATTAATTTACAACTCCAAAAAGATTAAATTCATATATGTTATAAGCATTGCATGAAGAGTGTGTTTACTTTATAAGTAAATAACAAATCTTTTATTGATATGGGACTAATCTTTCAACACAATTGTCATTGTAATGAAACTCATTGAATTTACAGAAAATACGCTTTATAAGCATAGTAATCCTCTTAGAATTCAATAACTAAAACTGACAACAAAATAAAATTGCATTATTAGCAGTAGAAGTAACAATTTATGGGAGATTATATTATCATTACTAAGGTCACCTTACAATCCTACTTTGTTCTTGAATAGGAATGCTTTCATTCATTAAGATGTTTTCAACGAATGGATTAAACCAATCAAATTGAACAAAAAAATCATGAACTGAATGTCATACTTGCACTGTAATCAAATAGTCTATTCCGCTTAATTGGCACAAGTTTGATACAAATCCCAAGGAACAGAAACCAAATGAACAAACTAATAGAAATTTACATTGGTTTTTGGGACACAATGTCTCTCGCTATTTCATCAACACCGGCGTTTTCACTATGTACTTTTTTATGTTTGATATTAAGTCTTACTCTCTATCAGTTCTTGACACCGTTGTAAACTAAGTTTTTAGCTAGCTCCTCTGGCTGCCTTCATACAGGGCTGTTAATATTAAATAGTAATTACAAAAAACCATTGATTTAATGCCTCTATGAGAGTGTACAGTGTAACTGATACATGTGTATCTATTACAAAAGTATCAGTTACATTTCTGTAGGTCACGAGCAAACTTACTTACACAGTATATATTTTTTATGAAAAATAAATATCTTTATCTGAAATTTTTAGCCTGAATTTATTAAGCAAAATGGTGTACCAAAAACCAAAGTACATTCCTATTAATTTTTTCACTTGGTTTCTGTTTCTTGGGATTTGTTTCAATTAACCAGTATCCCAACTGAACGGAATAGACTGCATATTTTTAAAAACAAATTACGAAATAAACACATACTTAAAAAACCCAAAACCCAAGATCAGTCAAAAATTGAATTAACAATCAAAAAATATATGGCAGTACTAATCAGGTAGAAAACACACCCTATATGCAAAGCGTGAAATACAAATATTTTAGTGAACACACAACTGAACTCGTAACCCCATATACACAGGTACCGGACAGTGTAACAGTATATTAAATGATGGTAAAAAGATTTCAATGCATGAAACACAAATTATTTAATTGTTAGCGCATAATCTCTTTTCACAAATTTTACATTACACTGTTCAGCTTATGTGACTTAAAATGGTTTATTTTGATAGTCACCCTTCTTAAATAACTATTTTTTAAATATATACTAAGCTTCTTTTAAATACAGATACAACTATTATTCTCTTCGGGCATCAAAATTTTTGTTTATTTATTAATATTATTAAAAGATTTCATTTCAGCGCTAAATGTTGCTGATGATTTATTTAATATAATTGATTTTGCTTGTCTGTTGCATATATTTATTTATCTACAAAAAAGAAAAAGATATTTACAAATTATTCAAAGATTCAATACTGATTGGAAGCTAATATTGTAAAGTTTAATAATTGATGTCATATAAGATAATGTTGACTCTCTAAGGAGAGAAAAATAAACAGAAAGATACTATCATGTAAAATCATGAATTCGTTCAACATGTTTAAAAAAATACAGCTCTGCTATAAAAATCTTCGATGAATAATGACGAAGTACAAAATTTTATTCAATAGTAAAAATTTCTGAATTACTCCTGATTGCCACTTTGTACATTTTGATAACACAAAGAAAAAAAAATTAATAAGCCCATGTCGAAAAATAACTATAGATATTTGAGACAATATAACTTTTAAAAATCAAAATTCTGTTAAAAATCATCAAAAAACCAATAGCATTACTGTTGTGGTTGTTAATATAATATTAAACCATATTTCTAGCACACTTGCGTTACTTGTGATTGAAATTTTCAGAGTCAGTGTTGTAGAGTAGAGTTGCAGTCATTTTATTCATAGTAATAAGGCAAGTGTAAAGACTTTACACCATTTCACTGTTACCTAAAACTCACACATATCTAAGAACTAATGATGACAAACTCTATGTACTTTTCATTTCAAAAACCCCGCCAAATATTTAAGTTATTTTCTGACATGTCAATATCAACATTAGTCTTATGGTAAAACTTAGATTTAAGGACGTAAATATTTAAAATACATAAAACCACCACGCATAAAACATTATAACTGAGGAATATTACTCTAAATATGTAATATACTTGAATTATTTACTCTACCTGAGAAACCAATTAGACAGAATAGATTTGGGTACAAATACAATAGTTCAATGTTAACTCATTCAATAAAAAAATCAAAGACAATAATTTTGCTCATAGACAATTGTTGGTTCATAGATTTTGCATTATTCAAAAATTTTATGGGGTAAAAATGAAACATTTTGCTCCATAATTTTGAGACTCTAATGAGATCAAAATAAATAATTCACACTGCTTCAAAGACTAGCGTTCCCACTTTCATTAGGAACAACATTATTCACTATATCGGAAATTATGCCATAGATATTTTAGATTTAGTCACTCTTTGATGGGAAAATGATTATTCATTTTGCAATGATACAGTTCTTAAATTATTTTTACAATTTCTGTTTTATCCATTTATTATAATGAGTTGCCGAGTTACAAAAAGCGCTCTAGATTCATGACCTGTAAACAAGACATATAAAAGAAACGTTTATAATTCAAAATTGAGTTTAGGCTCATTTAACTTCGAATGCTAAATTCTGTTGGTTATAAATCTAGAATGCTTTTGCAACTTGGCGACTCATATATCGAACCACGTGGTGAGCATACACTTAACTTTAATTGAGCTTTGAAGTTTAAAATAATAATAATGCTTAATAGAATTCATTTTAATAAAGTGTAACTCATTCTCATTCAAATAAAAAATTAAAGCAATAGACAACATAGTTTCTTGAATCAAGTCAAATCCTACACAAATATCCATATATTTATATATACATAATATTTGCAATTTTATTATAATTATCACCAGAGTAGTGGATAAAGTGTTGGCTAACAAAAATATATTGAATCCCATGCTACAGATATTCATACAAGTCAATACATCATGTCGAGCTGGCCTAATGATACTGTGATCAGTCCAGTGAAAAGTAATACTATCAATAATTCATGTGTATGTATTTTTGTTCCATGACAACAGCGCACAAAATAACTGATGATGTCACTTGCCTGTTTACCCAGTTTTATTTAATTTCACATTCTTTTTTTATTATAAATATGTATAAAAGTCATTTAATAAGTATAAATGTCATAATATTTCTCTGTGAGTCCGCGCAGTTGTCTTGTACACGTTTGTCTATGTAAGTATATGTCATGTGCGCAGTTGTCTGGTTACCATGTATTTTATATTGAGATTACTGGTCTCGTCTGTATAAAGTCATTTACGTGTTGACAATAATTCTCATCATTTTAAAAGAAAACATCACTCGGTAAATTATTGTAAACTATCTCAAAATACCCACATGTTTACCAAATAAACATTTTCTGTCATGAATGGTTGTAATACAAAGTGGTCTGAAACAATATTGTTTTCATTACACATTAGACCTACTCGGGGAGGGTGCTAGTTTCTGGGCATTATTCTTTGGGGCTCGTTCTAGTATCACTACAGACTTGCCAACTCTGCCTTCTGGATACTGAAAAATAATCATTTTTACATATAATTAATAGAATTATTAAACAGATAATAATTGAACATTTCAAATTATCTAAACTAATTTTATAAGTAAATATAACTATAAAACAATTTTAATCTGGACTGTCATGGAAAATTTAACTCAGTAAAGTTTGTATGTCCCATCAAGCGATGGAAAATTTATCTGGCATAAAAAAACTTATTTAACTTATTCAATATAACAATGATTCAATTTCATACATTTGGAGTAAATAAAAGGATTTAGTGTTCAATATCTTCTTGCATGACACACTCAAGATGTCTAAAATCCGTATGATCAATTATTACGATGATATAAAAATATAGGAGAGAAAATACCTCTGAATGAAATAATGTATTGACTGTACTGTAGTATGCCATAACGTTGCTTATTTTAGGTATAAGACTATCATAAGCTATTATATGCGATGGCAATTTTGATTTCTTTCCAGTTTCTCCAACCTGCTGGCTAAGGTACTCCATTTGAAACCATCTTTCTGGATTATCATAAAACATTTCGGCTTCATCTTTGTAATTTGGTCTGTTTGTCAAATTAGGTTCACAAGTCAAGAAACGGGCAGGAACTTTAGTATGGAGATGACTGAAACCAAGAGTAAAATCATGTCACGGTTAAAAATTCAATGCACTTGACAAATGGAGCTTTGTCTATCCCTTCTTCAAACCAATACAATCCGAGGACTATGGAAAGTCAGTAAATAACATTCACCATGTATTCAGTAGTCACACAAAAATTGATAATTTATTATAAAACTGAACTAGATACGCTATGTGTTTGAGAATCAGTCCTCATAGAGAAAACTATCTGGTAAGATAAGTCTTAACATTGTTAACATTATTAACTTAGAACTCAGAATTATCAGTTAGATAAAGAAAATAAATATGCGGATTATATCTGACTCACGTAACAAATTAATTTGTTTATCGTTAGTGTATAAATACAATAGATGTCTTTAGTTACCTATATAGAGGTGTTGAATGGCACGGCATTAAAAATAAAACTGAAGTGTTTGTCGGATGTTTAATGGCAATATCTCTCAACACAGGCATCACATCCAGAACACCACGTTGATGCACCATACTGAAGTAACCAATAGGTACAGCATTTCCAATCAAAATCAAAATCATAACCATGTAGATATATAATCTGAAAGAAAGGATCATTAGATAAATGCCTACACTTATATGAGTCATATAGTTTCTATACACCAGGGGTGGCCAAAGCATTGACTTGTTTCCAGCGCCCCCTCTGATACTATATAAATAGTTAATATTTACGAATTGTAAAGCTAATAATAAGCATATTTGCTTAGATTAATATAACTAGAATAAAAGAACATCTAGTTTTATTTACAAACTATTTTTATGTTTGTGTAAAGTCATCATTAATTGCTGTTATTAAAATAATTTTATATTGAATTGGTATTTTCCATGTTTATGTTCAATTTAAATTTATTTTTGGCTTTAAATTACTACTTAGTGTAAGTAGACCGCTGCCAAAAATTTCAAAAGCAGGTCATCCGAAGTGGTTTAAATAATGGCCATGCATGCTATTTACCATAAGTGCAGTTTAGTAAAATGTTGGCAAAACGATTGTTGTTACTTTTTCTTACAACAATTTAGGAAATTATTTATTTTGAGGGCTTTGTTATTGGAATATATAGTTATTGGATGTGTAGAATTAGGAGTAATTACGATAACAATTAATTATTGACTTAGGGTCATTTGAAACTAACTGCTAAATTATGCATATTTTGGAATTCACCAGAAAAACAGCCTATTTTGACATATAAAAACAAATTAATATCACACCGATTATTTCTGCAGTAAAAACAAGAAAATAATTGCCCTAGTCTGGGAATTACCAAAACTGGATTCTAGAAATAAATATAATATCTAAATTTAAGAAATAAAGATACACAAATTATAATCCTCGGTTTTCCTTTACAAGTGCACCATAACTATTGAATGATATCTTTAATACAGTTAAAGCAGATTTTTTTAAATCCAGCAGATGTGAAAATCAAATCCACATTTCCGGACGTTAACCTCTTGACTATCCTCAAATTTCAATTAAAAGAGAAAATCTTTTTATGTCAGTTACATAATTACTCAATGTGATAGAAATGTGCCTTCACTCTAAGAGTGTTTCCGAATCATTTGTTAGGTTTGATCTAAGCTTCATAACCATTGGCATTGTTCTCCTTAATAACAATCACATTGTGACTATGTAGAATCTTATAGAATGATAATCTTCAATATAACAATGTTATGTTGATTAAATATTTTAGATTTTCTTACTTTTTAGCCTTGCGACTCCATCTTGCCAAGCAGTCTTGTGTGATAAACATAGTTATTGGAACCAAAGGTAGAATAAATCGGAATTCTTTGTGGGGAAGGCAGCTGAAAATATAAATAAATACGTCTAAACACATAAATCACAAATCAGTTTCATATTATATACCAGTACATAATAATTATTTCTTGTTTAAATTCCATTATGTAAAATTTGCTTAATACACTGCGATGCCACTTATTGAGGAATAGCGTTTTATATAAAAGACCCTACAAAAGATTAGTGCATAGTTCAAACTCGAACATCACTCATGCAACACAATCAAATAATAAAATTTAATAATCAAATTTCAAATACAAATTGTGTCTTGAAAGAGTTCACCTGTCAGTCTTGACAGTTGTTGAATGATCATATGATCATATTCTACCTTCTTTTCAGAATTTATTATTTATGTGTTAAATAAAAAAAAAATGCAAAGCCACTCCTCAACATGAATTATTTCTATTGTAAATTAATTAATAAATGATTACAAAAGAATAACATTCGACTTGCCTGTAAACAGTAAGCATCAAGGCAACAATGGCAAGTAGTACACATTGTGTTTTGTATACTGCTCGGTTCCTTACAGCTTCAAATGCAGCAACCAAAAAAGGTAGCATGTTGATTCCAAGAATCACTGGAAAACCGATTGCCAAATACCAATACCTGAAATGAAAGGTAATTTTAAAACGTATTGATTTAGATTTAAGCAAGAAGTTATGAAACAATTTTAACCTTTACCACTCGAACTTTTTTTTGTATGTGCGTACAAACAGACATTTTTACGTAAAAAGTATATTTTCAATACAAAACATTTAATTGGTGAACAAAACGTATTTTTTTTTTATTTTTTATTATTTCTACAAAATGGATTTATAATGAATATAATATTATTTGTAATTCTTCATTGTGTGGTATTTCACTCTCTCTCGTGTATTACTAACAAATGAATACTGAAATGATCCAAATGTATTTCCACAGTATTTTCATAAAATAGCGAGATCTAAAGTGGCTATAAAGTGTTAATATTCCATCCATTTGGTTACAACTGTAAATATGAAGTGCCTAAAAAAAATACACTTCTTATAAGAGCCGCTGTCTCATAAATTTTCTTAATTTGTTTCAGTCTAAAAACAATTCATTCCCAATGCAGTACACATTGTCAAACGATTTCTCAAATAATCGTGAATCGATATGTACTAATTTTTATTAAACTAATTGGAGTATTTCACATTAGATTTGTAAGCTTCTGAATCGGTATAATATACTAGCAAGTATTGTCATCAAAGACAGTCTATTCAAATATAAAACTGTAAACTATACGAGACGCCCTTGATTTTTAAACAAGTAAAACCTAGCACCAATTTGTTTTTAACACACTTCAGATCATGCATAACACTTCAGTTCACCCTAGAGTGGGAATGTTCAACAAATAAAATTGATTACCCAATGTGACAAAAAAATATCGCTTGCACCCAAAGATTCAGAAATAACAACATGTTGAAATTACGCACGCCACTTCCGCTGGTGACTCCTTTCTCAGATAAATATAATAACCTACTATTATTCATTCTAACTTGATTGAAATCGCAATATAAAAATTGCTAAAAATATTTTAAGAATGGCTTTATTGACGTGCTGCCATAGTGGCGGCACTCGAGTAATACAGCAAACTTCCAATGCCGCAGATATGGCGGCATTCGAGTGTTAAGGGTTAATAATTATATTCATTTTTTTCATTCAACTATTATAGACAATCAGTTGACTGTCATTCTATAAAACCTGTAATATACAGTGAAGCCCCGATTTTACATGCCCGGAATACATATTTGCTGCAATTTCTACAGTGCCGTCACATTTTAGTACATTTAATATCTGCTTTTGAGTATTTATTTCCTGCAATTTACGTCTGAAATATTTCAAATTAAATTCACGTCTACAGTCTAGTCAAGGTTTCGCAATACAATTGGTGGGTGATACCATTGATAACCGGGAAATAATTGCTGATAAATCCTTGCAAAATTATGTGGACCTTCATTTTTATGTGATGACATTGGAAGTGGTGGAAATCAATGATAAAGTGTTAGTCATATATATGAAACTTGTCCGACGATGAACTCACTAGCGAAGAAGGGTTAAATTCAATCCATTCCGTTACAAAAAAAAGAAGATATTATGTGGTACTCTGGAGGACTCGAAAACTATTTTACTGGCGTTGCAAACATACTAAAAAGAACCTTCAATTCATAGTGTCGAAAGAGTTTTATTTAAGCAACCCAAAAATACCAAACTGTAGTCCACGATTTTCTCGATAAAATATTTTTGATTTTTTTTTGAAGTTTTTTAAAACCCTCATTTTTTCCTCTTATAATTTTTTTTGTCAATGCTTTCAAAAATATAAAATGGGGGTATTACTGTAATATTTAAAATTCTATATGTCAATTTGTGAATGTTCATTAAAAAATTGAGACGTAAATTTGAATTGAAGGTTTTCAACTTTAATAATTAATGTAATTACCATGGGTGGCTTCCATAAAAACTGCCAATTCCTTCAAACACATTTATCTTCAAGAATTCCCAAGGGGTGAAGATCAATTGACCATGGAAAAAGGAATCAACAAGTGTCGCAAGTCCAAAAATCGATAATCTGAAAGAAAAAAGACATTAGATGGTTTACCAGTCAAGGTAAAATAATTATGCACCTTGAAATCATACTGGAATACCAGAAACAGCATTGTATGGAAATTAATAACTTAAATTTTGTAATTTCAAAATTTTAATGTATTATGTCAGAGATGTTATAAATAAAATTATGAAAAGATATTAGAGTATCTTTAATTTTTGGTCCAAATAATTTAAAATCAAAGATTTTTTTATACTTCAATTGTACATTAGGGTCTCTGGTATGATTTTATCATATATGCACACTATACTTACTAATTATTCAAAATAAGGTCCAAGCAAATGACTAAGAATAAGCAAACGGATATCTTACTTATGGAACAAGACTTATCCTAATAAATTGCTCACAAAAATTGGTGGTTAATCAATTACTCGACTCATTGGGCATCCATGTCATGCATTTTAAATTTTAATCTATGATACCATGATACTTGAACTTGAAACTTCAAGTGCCAAGTGATTCAAAAATATAAGACAACTTAGCCATTAAGTCGACAAAACCATAATATAATATCTATTAAAAAAAAATATTGTAGATTATGCGTTATTTATTTCAATAGGAAAATACTGCAATACTACATAGGAAAATCTAACTAAATGAATATATATCCAACAGGTAATACATAGAGAAATAAACTACAGCATTTGATCCAGGTGACCAACAAATCACAGTACAGAATTAACAGATTTGTTAGCAAGATAACATGTTAAATATTTCATTAAGCTTTATTCTATAAGATATGAAGATGGTAGAGGATTTGGCATTCACAAACAGATATGGCTTAAATCTAAAAATAAAAAATAAATTATTATTACTCAATTGGGATGTATCTAAAAGCGATGAGTCGTTTCCTATCTTCGTTGGTTGTGATGAGATGATAAATGCAGAGTGGAGTCCAAATAATGGCAGCGGTGGGTCGAATCACACATGACATAGCAGCTAGACATAACCATCCAGAATCTTCTGCAAAAAAATATTTGAAAGAGTGCCAAATTGAGTTATTTTATAAAAGGCACAAATTCTGTTCCAAGATACAAATACCATACGATATAGAAATATTTTGGCAGGTTTTTAAGCAACTTACTTGGTTTTCCAGTTTCAAATGGAAATCTTGCCAATGCCATAGTGGTTATAGCGGTCTCAGCACTGTTAATGAGTGTTCGAGATGCAGTGTAAAACCAAAACCACTGTGTAAGACAGAGGAATAGCGCCCACTTGCGACATCCTGACCATTTATAGAAAGAATAATCGGCGGCTGAACTCAATAGAGCCTGAAGAACCCTAGGTAAAATAACCTGAAAAAGAACATAAACATTTACACAAGCATTTTCTACACAAATCTTGCGAACTAAACCTTACGCTAGGTACATCTTAACTCATATCTCATTTCTTCATCTAATAAATCGGAATCCTGCTGTATAAGTACATATATAAGTATTCCTAGCATATCTGCAACATAGGATACACATCTCACAGCTACCGAAGGCTTCATGGTATTTTGTACTTCATGGTAAAAACATTGTATAGTTCAGTCATTGTATTTTTATGTCAAGGTAATTATATATAATATTACACTTACCAAAAGTTCTGCACAATCAATTGAGATCAGCTCAAGGAGTTTATAAAGTCCGGTTATTATAGCAGGATGCACATAGCTCCTTATTCCAGCAGCCCATTCCCAAGACAGATGGCCGTAGCCAAAAGCCAGATTATGGCCAACTTCCAAGCTTTGCCAGTATTCATCAGGGACAAACCATGTCTGCACGAGGAATACAGAGGCAAGCCTAACCGCTAATATTACACTGATGACTTGGAGTGGCTTGAAATTTGACACAGCCCCCATTTTCACAAGCCAGCACTGAGCAACCTGCTAAGTAATCATTGAAGGATAATATGTAAGAATAATATACAAACTGAAATTCGATATGCTTTACCTAGATTCAACTTACAAACCAAACTTGATTACATAAATCTACCACAGGCAAGGCAAAACCTATATGGTATACAGACATAATAAATACAACAAAATAATTATTTTCACACCTTTATGAAAAGATATGTTAATAATAAATAGCTTCCTTAAGGGGACATTACTAATACATTGTGGAGATTCATGTTCTCCACAATCGGAGTAGAAATGTTAACGAAATTTGTGTATCGGTTCCTTTTTTTTTATTATACATTATGTTCCCTGCAAACACGGTTTGAAGTTCGGCAGTATTATATACCAACAATGGATATGCGGTGCATAATTAAGATAGATGAAAACATGGCAGCAATATGGTTTCCTTGAGGAAATCACATATTAGTGTAATAGTTCGCATCTCATACATCCGAAATCCGGCATTGAAACCCGCCGGGTTCGGGTTTTAACTAATTATTTTTAATTTATAATAAAGTTCCGTTATTTTTATTTTTGCGGAGCCCAGGCAAGTATTTCTACCTACTTAACAAGGGATAAGATTTGAAAAAAATTTACGATTTAAAAAACCCTACGTAGTATGTGAATGTATCTGTGCAATAATTACAATGCATAAGAAATTTATTTTATGATGAATGAAAAATATTAGAGATTCTTTATTAACTCAAGACCAAGAATTGGGAATCCTGGCCCACAAAAGTATCTTCTGTTTTGTTTGTATTTAATTTACATAGGCACCCTATTTATTTTTCCAATATTTGTTTGTAAGATAAAGCAAGCAAACTACATGAGAAATGTCATATTTTGAACAACCCCAGCGTTTATAAATCACCGAGATTAAAATACATCATTAAATATATGTATAACAATTATATGATGTGAATTTAGTAATTTAGTATTTTCATGAAGTTTCCTCATATTTTTACTTCAATTTCATCTGTTATTGATAATCGGTTACTCTACTTAATCAACCAACGATTTCATTTAAATTTAATTAATCTTTCAAATTTAATTACAAATCCTAATATCAAAATTTTATATTATTTGCACACAACATTTATTACAGATAGACAACCAAAATACATAAGTTATATTTGTTTAATGTTTACAATACGTTAAAAGACGCCAAATGAATATTAAATAATAGTATTATTAGTAGTTTGGTACTATCATCCTACCAACTCCAAGTAAAGTTTGGAATGAATTTTTTTGATAGCATATTGCAAATACTAGATGTTATTCAACTATAGTAACTTGAGTAGTGTAGTAAATCGGGGCCAAATCAAAACATCTAAATTATGTGGTTGTTAGAATACACTATTTGTGTCTAGAAACGGAGCTCCATACTTTTTATTTCTCTCCAAATATTCGAAACTTTGCAACTACATTCACATATACAAGAAGTAATATTATAACTATGAAAACGATACAAATTAATCAGCAGTGCTTTAATAGGGAATTGTGGTCGAAGCAAACTAATCAAATATAAAAACAAACTTATTTCCACACAGGTTAAGCTAAAGAATTAATCTCCCACGAAGTCAGCGCGAATATCTAAAGTTTTGAATGAAAACTGACCGTCTTAAGATATAGTATCTACGATATCCAAACTGCGTTTTAACCGTAACGTTTCGGGACACATTTACAGTAGTATCTTGTCGAGGAAAAAAAGTTATAGGATTATAAACTTATACTTAACTAACCTAAAACTTCGAAAACCGTGACAACTTTTCCAGAACGCGTCCCAATCACAATTTTAATCATAGACAATGATACATACAAGCCTCTTTTGGCTGTGTTTAGATTTTTATAAGCTTTTATTAAACCCTGTTATCATTTTTAGCGCTTCGCGGTCAAGTAAATTAATAAAAAAAATATATTTATTATATAATTGATATTAATAAACAAAAATATCGATAATCTGAAATAATTATTTACTTTAAAAATACATTTAACATATTTATGATAAATACGTACTATCTAAAACACAAAATTGAGTCAATCGCACTTTTTTGTATAAAGTTACTATTAGTATCACGTTACCACAGTAGTATGTATATATTTAATTAATGGTCAAAAGGCTTCTCTAACACTGATTTGATAAACATCTATCAGTATAATATATAATAGATAATTGATATCTTTATTTGAAAAAAACAACTTTTTACCATTATTTGATGTCGTTAGAGATTGTTTCGAATAATTAAAATATATTTTAACTAAAAAACTTTTTCAAAAAATAAAATAACTCACGAATTAATTGAAAAAAACACACACAAAAATATAAGATGCGTAAACTAATTTATTCTAAATAAAATAGGTACAGTCTTTTATACTTTGTAGTATGATTATAACTACTCATTCAACCATATGACTATGAACATCGTTTATTTCAAAACATTTTTAACTATAAAAAATATTTTTTCTAGATATAATAAGAAATAGTAATATTAATATAACACTACTTTATTAAAACATATTATCGATTTAAATTTAATATTGGTGTAGATGGAACATTGGTATTTTATTGCACTCTCAATAAATATTGATCAACAATTTAAATAAATTATAATTAAGTCAGTTATTTTCTTCTAATAAATCAAAAATAATTACATACTTTGATAAATTGGACACAATATTAATGTGCTAAGATATCTGCATTATGCCGATACTGGAGGCAGCAATTATTGTAAGTTTATTATATTCATAGACAATAATATTTTCAGTTTGGTATTCTCAATATTCAATGGCGTCCGTCTGAAGGCAGTTAGCTGTCGATTGTGCGCTGTATCGTCGAGCTGCCGTCAAAATACTATTTCATGTATCGATTATTGAGACGGTGAACAAATGTTTTTAAAATGCCGCTCTTAATATTTGTATCAAGCATATCAAAATGTCGGCGTGAGTTTACGTCGTGATCTCGGTTTCAAGTGAAAGTTTTTGAAAGCGCGGCCACGAAAATATTTTCCCTTGGCACTCGACGCGGCATGCCCTGTAAAGCCTCTAATGATATTGTTTATATTCTTTGAATTTCAATAAGTTTATTTGTGTTTGTTTCCAAATATGTTCACTGTGAGAATGTGGAAAGCGCTTTTTATCGGCTAAGGTGATAAAAACGCTAACTAAAATGGATAGCTTGAATAATTTGCAACCCTCCAATGAAGAAATTGAACAATCTTTAATGGACTTAGGTCCTCTTCTGGGTGTAACGATAAAAGAGGAGATACTAGATGATGGACAGGAAAGCGGCTCACAAAATCAAGTACGTCTGATTTTATAACCTTACGATATCTAGACACTAACGTTAAAATTGTAAGTATTGTTTCACTACGGTTTGTTAATGTAGTCAACTTCCAAAAGACCGATGTTGACTTGTGCAACGTGAAGCGAATAATAGGGATTTAAAGTGAAATCCAATGTCGCTAGGGATGCAGTTACCTGTGTTCCAAAACGAAAAATGCAACATCTGAATCTGTGCTCTGTGTACAACCTTGATAAATTTCTGAGATATGCTGACAACATTTTAAACATGCATTAAATACTGATAACTATGCAATTTAAATATTATCTTCGACAAGTACTTAAAAACAGCGCCGCGGGAGAATTTAATAGTCATATGTGTGTGCCAGTAAGTAAAATTGACGTTCTCATCTACCTCTTCACATTTGTTATGTGGGTGTACACCTTCATGTAACAAATGAAAACGTCTCCTGAAGTACCCAAGACCTTGGTTGTCCAAACCTTGACTCCCTGTTGTCGAGAACTAGTGAAAAAGGACTCGACCACCTTATATCAACGTGCGCTTTAAACACGGAAATATAATTTATAATAATGAAATATAAAAAACCCCGGTTTTCTAATTTTTTCAAACGATTTCTTACAGTGCCGCAGAATTGTTGGAAATCATAATAATTCTAGTTGAACTTGAAAACAAGATGTATCCGATGGCTTAGTCTTAAATAAAAAGTACCTCGGCCGTATTTTATTTTAACTCCATACTTTTTTCCCTAATATTACAGAAAATATTTTTTCATGTTACAGGTCAAATCTCTTGTTATGTACCCATACATGTGCCACACGCGCAAAAAGACAATTAAATATTATTCAAACGTGTCTAAAAGCACGTCCTTAACCGGTTCTATGCCACGAGCGTCTATAGACGCTCTACAATCCCGTGCACGGAGGGCCT
>JAGVSQ010004563.1:0-16209 GCA_022683975.1 Rhyacophila evoluta | reverse complement strand
AAAAACAACACCACCAAAACCAAACAACACCACCCAAAAAACATAAGCCAATCTATAATTATAAGCGTTTATTTATTTAATTTATAACTAAATTTAGGTATTAACTCGGCATTTTCAACGTACTTTGATAGAGCGTTATATACATTGTGATTATCGAAAAAAGCTTTTTACGTTACGTCCTTTCCTTTCCACAGCCGATATATATGAATTTAATAGGATACATTTAATGTAAATTTTCATACAAGATGCGGGAAAGCGAATCTAAGACTGAAAAAAACAATGTAGGTACATAAAAGCTTGCGAGTTTTCAACAGTTCCCATTCCTATTGAGTGCGTTCAGTCGACTGTATTACAATACATATACTATTAAATAATGACTTAAATAAGCTATCTCTATATAAGCGAAAAATTTATCTACGCAATTTGCACTAATTTCATTACATTATTACGTATTTAATTATATAAATGTAGTGGTGTAACGTATTAAGACGTCATAGAAAACATGTCACGAGAGCTGTCAAACTATTTCACAAAAACGTATTTAAAAATAGACATTTTTAAGAGAAATATATAAAAACTACATACCAAACTGTTCGTTACGGATTAAACTTTCGACAAACACCACTGACACGGCAGATAAACATTAGAAACGTCGCTTTTGAAAAGATTATGGTATAAAACCTAACCTAAAAATGAACACTGCCTAATTCGATTAACGACATTTTATGAACTAACAAAAAACGAGACACAAAATGTTATTGTACCATAACGCAGACGATTAAAATCATCAATTTACGTACGCGGAAATTGAACGGTTTTACAATTTAAGCAATTCTGTATGACAACACGACCGAACACGTAAGTATCAACTGTTCTTCGATTCGCTTATAAAGGAGACTGATTAAATGAAAATTGTCAAGACAATACCTCCTATGTAGACAATAATGAATTTTGGAGTATCATATCTAACATATCGTATAATAAAATAGCCACTTTATTGCTAAATTAAATTTTAATCGTTTTAAAAAAAACTTGATTTAATAGAGAATTAATTTAACATAAACAATTCTACGATGTTTTTGTGTGAAAATGTCGAATAATCTCGGTTGCGAAATCCGGTACCCGTATGATACGCGGTATCGTTACTACATGAATACGTTACAACTGTCAGAGGGTTGGTATTTTTGGTGTGAAACACTTCAATAGACTCACCCCCGGAGGCGCTGGTGGCGTCGACAGGCATCAGAACAGCCTTGTGGATGAATTCATCGATGGAGAGGCCTGTTACGGTGGAGCACAACAGAGGATTCTTCGGTTTTGTTTCGTATTTGGACGCGTCACCTGTGTTTCGATCGGCCATGTTTATCTTCGATGTGTCAGCTGTCAGTTTCTACACATCATTTTTTTTTCGCTAGTGCTGGGACGACCACTTTTATTGAACTACCAACTCGTAAAACTCGTTTGCTTTGTTTTGTTAGGCAAAATATTGGGTCATTAGGTCATTTAATTATTTATTAAACAATCTTAGGCATTACTCAAGCAAACAATATAAACCTAAATATGTGCAACTTAATGCATCGATTGCCTAGGTAATCTATGAAAAAAGTTGATATAGGAGTACAACTTTACTACAAATTTTAGCAATTCTCCATGGATGCAAACACTAGGTAACTCGAGTTCATCAAAAATTGTATTATTTTCTGTGAAACGGTCATTTTTTTGCCATGTACTCTACCCGCGTGGAAATTATAAAAATTATCTTAATACCGACGCAGAAGACTTTTTTGGTATTTTTTAAAAATCTATTTTCAACCCATTGTCACCGTGTGGAATTCTAAATACATATATATTTTAACATGTTATAATATATATATAACACCAAAACCATATTAGCAAATTGACAGCTTGAAGTTTTGAAATCCTTCTCTGTAGAAAAAATACACCCTATATTGTTAGAGAATGTGTGAATAATATACCTACCCATTTGTAATGAGAAAAGGCACGCGTACCTACATGGCCTAGACTCTAAATATAATATATTAGTCACTACTAATGCTTTATTAACTTGATCTTACACGACTTTAGACAGACAGACATCAGTTTATAGCGATGTTTTCCAACGTGGGGTCAAATTTCACAAAAGGCCAATTTGATTGTAAAGGGGGCAATTCGAAAATTGACTTGTTCAAAGTAACCGTATTGCGACTCCCAGTGTTTATTACATATTTAAAAAAACTACCAATCACGTCAAAAAGAAATCAATTCTCAAGTTTACTAATAAAGATGTAAGACTATTTTTATCAAAACGAATCATCCAACTATTCGTTATTATCATATTGAAGATGCATTATTGAATTTGACTACCACATGTTGAGAAAAAACTTAAGTCTTCAAAAGCAATCTGTTTCTTCAGAAGTCTGTGAGATTTTTAAATACTATAATAATGTTTTCAATGCCGGGACAGAATAGTGACATGTAAAATAGTTGGAAATAAATACTCTCGGAGGCAATATGCGGAAAATAAACAATATTCATCAGAATCATCAATCTATTATGCAAATAAGCGCTGAAAATGTTGTTTACATCTTTTAAATATTTGTGCCTCTCATCAATTAAGAATTGTTTATCAATAAGTATAAACTGAACTGGATTATGTATTTATTATTAGACATCATAAAATATGCATTGCATATAAGTTACATGTCTAATTTCATTACGATTTATCGTGTAAGCATCTAAAAAAATACATATTTAGACAAAATATATCGCGATAATCATAGGTTTTTATTTTATTTCTATTCAGCCCACCACTAATGAATAAGTCCTATATTTCAACTGTTCAAATAATAATAAAAGTCATAATTCAAATTATCATTCTAATTTTATGATTTTTTTATCATTAATTAAACATACTTTGCACCGGCGATAATTTACGTTGAAATGAATTATAAAACTGCCTACTACAGGCACATTGTATAAAACTAGTACGTTTGTGCAAATTATGTACGTATTGAATAACTTAGAATATTATAATAAACATTGGAATATTGGAATGAATTAAAATCATTTTCGTAAAATAAATCTGTTTCTCCAGTTATCAAAAATATTAGTAGCTTACTGTTGATAAAGTAACTTTTGCAGTGATATTAGAAAATAATATTTATGTGTGGATCTTATTTTTATCGATAATTCGGGCTAGACCAGCGGCTGCCAATCTGAGGCGTGGACTCCTGCCAGGGAAGGTGCCAAAATTTAAAAAAGAACGTGGCACTATTATTATATCCATTAAAAACTTGACAGGTGTGGAGGCGAAAATTTTTTAGGGAGGCCTAATAGCAAAAAGGTCTGAAATCGGTAGACTAGACAATATTTTTATTGTTCTTCATCCTAGTCAATCTAGTAATATGGTTCAAAATTGCACAATTTTTGTAAATACTGTTTTTTATGGTCAGGGATTTTTGATTCAACCAATACCAGTGTCAATAAGTAAAGCAAATTCCAATACCTAATGTTTTTTTTTGTAAATTACAATAATGTTAGTCTTTAGTTAAATAAACGTGCAAAAAATAATATTGCTGATAAATCAAAATTAATATATTATAAATTCTCAAAAAAAAATCGATTGCTATTTTTGTAATTAAAGGATTCTTATACTTAATCACAAATATAGTGACAACTAAAAAAGCCATTTATGCTATGTATTAAAAACTCTAATATTATAAATTCCATTATTGTAATTTTTTAACCGGTTTATAAAAACATCCATCATTATTTATTTTTTATGTTTAAAATTTACCCAATAATTATTGGCCTATGAAATATTATATTATGCGAGTTGTTGTATTGTTTATGGTACAAAAATCGAGGTCGACTGAAGGTCAGAAACGAATATCCAATTGACATTCGTGACGTGCTGGGTCGCACTGGTGTTATTTTAGTTTCAATTTATCCGCTGAGTAAGTGAGAAAATATAATTGCTTAATTATTGATTAATTACATTTACAACATCTTATAACTTTTATGTTATGACATGCTGTATTTGACTTCAATTTAATATATTTCCTTAATTTGCCGGCCGCCCACTTCTTATTTGAAAAAAAGTTTTTTGTTAAGGCATTATTTTGTTCGTTACTTTAATTATGTAATTTTTTAAAAATATCAATAAATGGAAAATGCCAGTTGAAAAGAGATTCTTACTTTATTTTTTCAGGGTTTTTTACTCTCTTACTTGTAAATAGATAATTAAATATTGCATCTCTGATATGTTGTAAACCGCGTTTATTACATTAGTAAGTTGTTCCGTTAGCAGAATTCTATTTTATAACGGTTAGCTAATTTTATTGAAGTATAACTCCAAACTTTTACATTGTTTTTTGATGACTATTTTGATTGTCACATAATTATCAAGATCATAATAATTATTATAAATCGGTGGTTTAAAGTGCAGAGTCTACTTTAAGCTGAAAATAACTTAACACCATTTTGTTTCACCATGCTATATGCATGTTCTGTATTACTTTGACAATTCAGATTCATTTAAATATATTGAAAAACATCCCAAGAAAATTTAACAACTTCATTTGGATCTGAGACCTACACTGCGAAATATATAACTGCTACTTTGTATCCAGATGTACCAAAAGTGTGTTGTTAGTAAGCAGTTCTAGGAACAAATTGTTTAAAATGTGTTTTTTATATTAAAATAATCGTAAACACAGCAAAATCCTGTAAAAATGGACTTTCGGAAAACGAAAAATTTTAACTTTTGAGATATTGAAATGCATTCAATTGTGTTCTCTAAAAATTGGCTTAGAGCAATGGTTTCCAAGTGGTGCGTACTGAGCGCCAAGGGTCCGTGTGATCGCTGACGGGTCCGTAGTAATTCGGGGGTTTGAGAAAGATTTACACGCGCTAGCTAAAAATTAGAAATAATAATCCTTTGTAGTAACTTAACTAATTGTTTTTTACATATATAAAAAATAATTTTTTGGTGGTCGCGGATTATTGTTATCTAATTTAGGGGTCCGTGGCACAATATTTTTTGGATATGGATATCTATTTCAATAAGGCTTATTCGTTTTTTCAAATAATTTAGAATGTTTAAATTTATATTTACCAAAAACTATATATGCCTATTCTTGTAATTCCAATACTATTTCTATGAAACTATATCATAAGATTAAAATATCATTAAGTCTTATATAAGTGAGCTATCTCAGCGAATGGGTTTGTAAGCATACACTTGTCATCAGAAGTCGTTATTCCATAAAATAAAACTTAATAAAAATGTGAAAAAAATTATGAAAATCAATAAAATCCGATGGATTGAGCCATTATGATTTAAAATAATTTATTAAAAAAATTATATTTTAAATTTTTATTCTTAATTTATGATGTGTGGTGTATTAAAATGAAAATTTTTTCAGATAAATTTATTCAAAATGGCGAGGAAATTCTGTGTTGGAGGAAACTGGAAAATGAATGGATCGAAAGCAGAATTAACCGGAATTATTGAAACAATTAAAAAAGGTCCTTTGGATCCCAACACAGAGGTAGAATTAATTCTTATTATTCACTTATTATAAGATAATAAATTTCAAGTTGACTTTGAAAGATGTTAGAATGATATTTCTAAATTTCAATGGGATGTTACCACAATTTAGATATAAGACGGATGCATAATTAACGTTTCACAGCCATATAAATTGATCATCTTCTTCATTAGAGTGGAAAACACAGAGCAGTAGCGTCCAATATAACAGTGCTTTGCAACCAATACTGGGTGTGCCGTGCTGCGTTTCTCCAATATCAAAAAAACATTTGTAGCATTTTACATACAGTGTGCTGTGAAATTTTAGAAAAAACGGTCAGTGTGCCGTGTAAGGTAAAAGGTTACGGAGTACTGCAATAAACATCCATTAAACTACTTCGCTGTAATGTCGAAAAGGCTTTGTAGATCAGGGATGAATGCAAATTACAGATTGGAGTAGTTTGTTTGAAGATTGTAAGAAGTGATGAACTTAACTGCTTTTTTTAATGATTAATTTATTATTTTACATGAGCTTTTTATATACAGGTTGTCATAGGATGCCCGGCCATCTACTTAGAATTTGTTCGTGGTCTTTTCCCGTCTACAATTGGAGTTGCAGCCCAAAACTGTTACAAAGTTCCAAAAGGGGCCTTTACAGGTCAGCTTATATAAGTTTATTAAATAATTTTATATCATAAAAACAAATTTCAGATTCAGATTAAGACACATTGGAGTTTTGAAGTGAAATAAATACTTTATTATATCTGCACCAATCCAGAATAAGTAGGTTGGTTTTGTCTTAGTGCAAATCAAATTACATAAAAGGTAAGGTAGTTAGGTATATTGCATTGGTATGTTTAGAATAAACAAGTATGTCAACAATTATCAAAATGATAACATTATTGAAATTAGTATTTTTAGGCTTTTAGGGATATTTATATATTGATACCTATTTGAAAAAAACTAGCTAAAATACAGTTAAATTATAAAATAATACAATTCAATTTGTCTGTAATTAAACAGATTTAGTAAAAAGTTACCTACTAGTTATAAATAAGTTAGTTATTCCAAGTTGTTGTGCAAATTAGGCTCCAGCTAAATGGATTTCAATTTGTAATTATTATCATCACCAGGTGAAATATCTCCCGCCATGATCAAGGACATCGGTTGTGACTGGGTCATCATCGGACACTCTGAGCGTCGTGCTATTTTCGGAGAAAGCGATCAGCTCATCGCTGAGAAGGTAATATACCAAACATCTGTTGACAATATTAGTCTCTCTGAGTATGCTAATTTGGATGCATTTATAGCACTATAAAATATGTTACTCATTAGACAAACACTGCAAATAGATAATCTGGAGTTGAAAAGCCAATAAACAAATTTGTATATTTGGGTTCTTCAGACAATGATATAAATTGATGAAATTCAAAATTGTGTCTTCAATCAGATGATCTTATCAATTAATCTCTTCCAACATTTTTATCTATCAAAAAATTACTCCTTTAGACAGGTGTTAACATAGAATGGAAACATATGACAATCCCTGTGACACAGGAATTGCTAGAAAAGTAATATGTTAAGTTTAATTAATGAGGCCTTTCTGTGTGGAATAACTTGCAGGGTGAGTTAGACATAAATATCTTCAGAATGTTCAGTAGTCCAGTACTTAACACATCATCCTCAAGTCAATAATAAATCAACTGATATTTCTTATCTCTAGGTAACCCATGCTCTACAATCAGGTTTGAAGGTGATTGCATGTATTGGCGAGACTTTGGAAGAGAGAGAGGGCGGTAAAACTGAGGAAGTAGTCTTTAGGCAGACAAAGGCAATTGCAGATGCCATTGGAGCTGACTGGTCAAATGTAGTCATCGCTTATGAGCCCGTATGGGCCATCGGTACAGGGAAAACCGCCACTCCTCAGCAGGTAATTAAAAATTTACTAATTTTATGAATTGTAAATGCAACATTTTTTTAATTTAAATATTTGTCATTGGTTTGAATAACCCTGATGAAGTTAATCTCAGATTTCAGAAATTTATAGGAATTATGTGGAAGTTTTATGGTTAATTTATTGAGTCCCTAATAAATAAATTTAGCCCTAATAGTCATTCAGATGAGATCATATGAAGAAAACTTTGATTTCAGGCCCAAGATGTCCACGCATCATTAAGAAAATGGCTAGCCAGCAATGTTTCTCAGGCTGTCTCCGACTCTGTTCGAATTCAATATGGTGGCTCTGTTACTGCTACTAACTGCAAAGAACTGGGTGCCTGTCCGGACATTGATGGTTTCCTCGTAGGAGGCGCTAGTTTGAAACCAGAATTTGTTGACATTATCAATGCTAAACAATAAATTATACTTTGTAATGTTTTTTTATACATATTGTTTCAATTCTTGTACAGCTTTATTATTTCAAAATTTTTATACCCATATCAACTTTAAATAAATAATGTGATCTTTTTGTAATCTATTCAAATAATTTTTTTTCACAACTGTAATATTGTTTCCCCTCCAATTAAATAGGTTTTTTACATATACCGGGTATTAGCCCGAATAAAACACGATGTTTTTTACTCAAAATATTTTTATAAAAAAACTTTTGAATTATATTCGAGGTGTAGGCCGTGTCCAGATGTACCAAAGTTCATACTACCTGTGTACACAGCAAAGCCTTTTTGGCTATCGCAAGCACTTAGCTGAAAATATCCTTTCGACTGCTACCGGAAAATAAAAAAAAGAAACCATCTATTTCAGTATTATGAGAATGGATCATAACTGCCTGGCAGAAGATTAGTGACACATCTATTGAAAAAGGTTTTAAGAAATGTTGCATTTCCAACAATCTCGATGAGAGTGAGGATAGCATTTTATGGGAAGAAAATTATGGACCAAGAAGTAATCATTCAAGTGACACTGATAATAATTCAAGCATGTCTGGATATAGAACCATATTTTTTATACTACAATTTATCTAATTGATTTTTGTTTTAAATTTGAATTTTTTCTTTCATTCCTGCTCCAAATAAATAGGTTACATTTGGGCTAATACTGTATTATTAAGACTGCAGTTTTCATGGATTTTACCACACTTTGTCATAAGGTTTTTGTTTTAAGACATGACGGCTGGCTTACAATATATATGTGAGAAGAACATTGGTATCAGCATTTTTGTAGCATAAAATTAAGTGAGTGTTCAGTCATAACCCTAAATTTATGTAATTATTCCTTGTTATTTGACTGTCTCCTGATTCTGTTGGTTTGACAAAAGAAAAAGAGGTGTGATCATCCTGCTTAATTATTCTGGCACAGATATTGTCTTTCATATTATAATGTTTATAATAGAGTTGAAACATGCAAAAAATCTGTTTGAATTATTATTATGTAATATTTCCGCACCTCTTTTTTTGTATATGTAATGATATAGACAGGTTCTTTTTCAAATTTTGGCGACTTCTCTGGAAATAGTCCATGTCCCCCTGGGAAGCGTGCCTACAGGTTGGGAGCCGTTGGGTTGCACTGTATCTGGCATTCCATACAAACTTTACTTATTTTATAAGACGCTCCTATTCTTTTTTATACAAATCCTTGATTTGTTGTCGCTTTCTAGGCATTCCATTATCGGTTTTGTTGAGTTGGCTTTTTAAAAATGCCCACGCGGATCGAGCACTGTGGTAAGCAATTCTCAATCGTTGTGGTTTCTTTTATTTCACTTTAAATTCGCAATATACAGTATGCTTCTTAAATATAACAAAGACAATAATAAATTTAGATACAAGAGAAGTGAAGAGTTCGGACAAGCGACTAGAAAACTACTAATCGGTGCCTGATACTTTTTTCTTGACTGCCTACTGGATTCAGTCAACGGCTTTTATATTGTTCAAAAGACCTCACACGTCTGGGTAATATTTAGATCGTCGAGCATGGCATCCTATGATGATTGATAGCTTTGTTTTAACCCCGTTGTCGGGCTGTCATACTGGTCAAGTCACGCTTGGATAATATTTGAATAGTTTGGCGCGGTGTCCCGTGATGATCAGCGCCATCGAATTAATAGCTCTTTGTTTAAATGACGTGCTTTTATATAGGTCAAGACACGCTTGAATAATATTTAAGTTAATGTCTTTACTAAGTAGGTTGCGCGTATGACACGTGTATGAGTACATAACAGTTCATATTGGGTTTTGGGACAGAAAACTTTCACACATAGTGTAAAATACGAACATATTACTTTCTCAATTTCGATCAAAGGTGGTTTAAACGCTTTTTGGAAATACCATTGGATTAAAAAAATATATAAATACATTATAACATAATAATATATATGCTAGATATCTTCATTGGGACTGCTATTTATTAAATGGTAACACTTGACGATAGACGTCAATATAAAAAATTAAATTGCAGTTGCTTGACATTGAAAAGTGAACTGTTTATTAAAATTTGTGTGAATTGTTGAATGGCCATGGCATGTGAAACGAAAGATATCAAACCAGATCCAGATGGGGACGAGTCGCATGCCATATGGATCGACGAAAGATTAAAACGAAAAGCTCCAGAAATGTCACAGCCTATAAAAAAAGAAATCGCTGAAGAAACCAGTTATGACAACGAGGTAATATCATTTGTAAGCCTGATTGATAATATCTGTGTACACTAAGTGTTACTAATCTTTAGAATGGTCTAAATGAAGTCCCTTTTTGTAGGTATTGCGTCAATTGGAAAATTATTTCGATTTTTTGTTTATTTAGTGTTAATATTGAAATACGAAAAACAGGAGTTACTGCATGATTCTTCAATACAAGAATGTTAAATGCTGGTTTAATTTACTTGTAACTAATACATATATGTAATAAATATTCTAAATGCTTTACAGGATGGATTAAAGTTTCCCAAGTGTGTTTATTATGGGTCACGATAGGAAGGCTTATAATTATTCATAATAAGTATGAAGAATATACAGCATTTACAATATATTTCCTACTACCTGTCATTTAGTTCATCAATCCTATTGATCCTCAGAAACGACTTTACTTTTACCAATCATAACTGCTGTAAAGTTGTTGATCGGCTGTTTAAATTACGCTACAATAAAAATACAGAGATTATTATTTTATTAGATCTTTCCCGTTATTTATTTCAACGAAATATTTACAACGGTATTCGGCTGTAGGTATACGGATGATAAGCAAGAATAAACTTACTGATGATAGTTAACGTGGCTAGTTAACGCTATTTTATTGATGTGCGTAAATACAATGTATATGAATATAAAATTGCAATTTATATGCAGTGTGATTTTATTAAAAGTATTTGGTATTGTGGCAACGCATTTTTTTAGAATAATACTGAAATTCTACAGGAATTGGAGATAGAGTATGACCCGCTTGATTGCAAAGAAAGCACATCGATCAAGAGCGCGGCTTATCGCGATGCAATAATTGAAAAGTACGGGGAATGCTCAAGCATTTATTCGCAGGTAAATACGTAAAAGATACTCGAAGTATTTTACCTTCCTTATAAAAAAAATGGTTTCACCAGACATGAAATTCTGTGTCTGCTTTAAAAGTGCAAATAACAAATGTAGTCTTAACAGCTCAAAGTTTTCATCTGTAGGTGATTCACTGCTTGATGAATGTACCCCTCTCCGTAGTTCTCTATTGTGCAGTGTCACACAGTTTTTTTTTATTTCATCTACCCATCCGTTTTTATGGCGAATCTGAAATATTTCAGCCATTTTCATTGTCGTCAATCTACATCTACATCTGACCGTCTCTATTTACTTTCAATTACTCTAGGTGTAGTTCAGTTCACAAAAAATAGTTTTATTTTTAATTTTATTTGGAAGGTAATCGGGATAAAAGGATAAAATAATATCTCTTACCATCGTTTTGTCAGTAATCTTGCGAGTAGTTTTGGTTTTGAAAACGGTGGCTGTATAAAAACCGTATAATACGAAGGTTGAATGAGAAGTGCCTGGCCTTGATAAGAAAAAACATTTTTCGAGCTAAAAGGAGACTTAGCTCGAGACACTTAATTGAATATTTTCCATCTATAATATAAATACGATCACTCCAACCCTTCAAAATAGGCGTTTTTTCAGCTATTAGCGCATCGTTTAAGCCCTACTCTTTTCCGCCGAGCCATTTTTTTTATTTTTGGAAATAAGAAATAATGGCTGGAGCATGAATCTGGCAAATATGGTAGATGCGGAAGCAATTCGTATCCTAACTCATGGAATTTTGTCATGGCGATGACACAAGTGGGCATGCGTGCATTGTATTAATGAAAGAGATTTTTTTTCTTCCCAAATGCGTACGTTTTTTTTACAGCATCGTTGATAGGATCCAATAAGTTGGCGTAATACTCGTCATTAATGGTTTTGGTCTTTTAAAAATAATCGACATGGATTGCGTGCATCCCAAAACACTGATCATGTTGACCGATAAAGTTGCCTTGGCCTTGTTTGGCGCCGGTTCACCACGGAATACCCACTATCTCGGCTGTTCTTGGTTTCCGGTGTGCTGTGATGAATCCATATTTTGACAATAGTTATGAAGCGACGACAGAAATCTTTCGGATTGCGCGTTAACATTGCCAAGCATTCTTGAAGTTGACACACGTGCGTGCTTATGGTCAATTGTGAGCAAGTGCGGCAGTCATCTTGCGGAAAGCTTTCTCATACCTAATTGAGTTGTTAAAGCGTTCTGCACCCGTCAAATCGAGATGCCCACAACCCGAGCAATCTTTTTCATTATCCGACCATTTATCACCATATCGTGGATTTTTCAATCATATTTGATGTGGTGACCTTATTTGAACCAACTGGACGTCTTCGTCAAAAATGTTTGTACGGGCGTGCTTAAGTTCAGCTGTCCAATATCTTACAGTTGATAACGAAAGTACAGATTCTCTATAAACGTCTCTGAGTTCCGCTTTTATCTCATCAATCGTTTTCTTTTTCAAAATAAAATATTTTATCACTGCTGATATTCGACTGTTTTCATTGTTAGTCACAAAAGTTGTTCTTTTTAAATGGCTGTCGCAAATGAATTGACACATCTACTTGAAAAAATTATGGGATTCTTTTTAAAGATTACTTTTACGAAAAATATAGTTGTTTTTACAGTGATAGCACCATTTCTTGCCAAGGCCAGGTACTTATCATACAACTCTCGCACAATGTTTATTATATGATAAATGCAGGTCATGGGACAGGTAGATTGATTAAATGGGTTACAGTCGATCATTGTACAACAAACTATAAATATGGAATACGGATTAAGTCAATATGATACTAATTTTTTTTTTTAATAACCAATTAGATTTGTATAAAACTACAAGATTCGAACCCGCGACATCCAGTTTTGAAGGATTCACTAACTTTGACCCGCGATAAGCGTAAATGGTAATTTATTTTATAGTAAGTGCAATAAAAAATATTTTTACAGATCCCATCTTCAGATTCCAATTATTGCTATAATGCCGAATTTGATAAAAATCATAGACAGATGGATTATTTGAAATCTACAACAGAACAATCTCAGATGTATACAGTAAAATATCTAGATAAAAGAAAACTTCACGGCGTTAGTGGAAAAACAGAAATAATTAAGAAATCCAACCCCATCCAAAAGAAAGAACCGAAAGTACATCAATGTCATATTTGTGATTGCAAATTGACTACTTCAAGCAATCTTAAAAGACACATAATAAATCACAGTGGTAAAAAACCCTTCAAATGTGATACTTGCTCTTATAGAGGCACCTCGAGGGGTCACCTAAGAAGACACAATATGACTCACAGCGGAGAAAAACCATTCGAATGTAATCTGTGTCCTTATAGATGTACACTACTCAGGAATTTTAAAATTCACGAAATGATGCATCGAGGGGAACGTCCGAATAAATGTGATGTATGTCCATATAAATGTACCTCATCTAGTGATCTAAAAAAACATAGGACTATGCATACAGGAGAAAAGGCATTCAGATGTGATATATGTGACAGCAGATTTACTAGATCAGATAGTCTCAAGAAACATAAAAAAATTCACACACGATTAGCAAAAGTGAAATAAAGTATAAATGATAACAAAAGTGCTCCTTTTATTGTACAGCTACAAAGTCGTTTAAGATAGAAAATAGACGCGATGGTGTTGAATTAAATTTTGAAACATGGCAGATCAGACTTTCTGATAGAATGGCAAGTTGTCATATTTATTTGGCCAAATTTTGAGATGGTGGCGTGCAAAAATTAACACTTAATCTAGATGATATGGAGAGATATTTAGCAAGTTATACGATACATATTCAGGCAGAGAAAAAACTGTCTATTCAGGTCGTCAGATTTGGTTTCCAAAAGGATAAAGTTTATTCCATTAAAGATGTGAAATTTTGTACGATGCACAGCTTGAATATTTTCTCTGCGAATACTACGGTACAACTGAAAAAAATGGCGGCTTGGAGTCTTGCAAAACTAAAAACAAAATTAGCCATTGATAAAACAGTGAATCAAAGTACAGTAAAAAATCCTTGGACACGTTTTATGATTTTATGATGATTATATTCTTGTGCTTATGTCGAAAAAATATGCATTAGTAATAATTTTCATACAAAAATAGTGTATCAATATTACATCAAAACATGTCCATAAAAGAAAAAATCAGTTGTTGTAATTTTCTCTATATTCTTTGCATGCCTATTTAAAAATTATAGAAAAAATCTATGTAATCGATTCTCTGTTCATCATCAGATATCACGTAGGAAGAAGTATTTTTTAGTTTCTCAAATAAAATTCTTGAAAATGAAGGGTAAATTTTTTTTCATATACCATGTTCGCCCCCAACATGAAGCATATGGATCTACACAGTGTGAAGATATCCATTCCAAAAGAGGAATGTAGAGATCTCCGCAGTGTGAAAACGTCTTGATAGACCATTTTTCACGAGAATTGTTTGTCAGACAATGACTCAACCCAATGGGCATTTTTAGTAGGATACCGCATCGTTTCGCAATAGAAAACAAATTTCGCCGGAAATAAGAGGATTTTATTTTTTCCAGTTTAACCGTGTTATACGAAATCCGTTGTACGAATGTTTGAAAATTTCATATAGTATGCACTCGTATGCACTTAAAATTAAATTTATTCATTACGATAACATTTTATTTTGCAGAAATCAAATCAATTAGTTCAACTATACGCCAGACAGATTTATTTGAATGATATTTTTTTCTGTAAACATTTTAAAACGATCATTAACTTATATATACGAATTGTTTAGTTGTGTAACCTAGAGTCGAAGGTGAAAGAATACGTAGATGCCCTAAAAAAGATATAAGGTAGCTAGTTTTAAACTGTACATGAGAGATAGATTCAAGAATAGGGTCGAGCTTCACTCGCCGAAAATAAAAAAGGGGTAAACCCGTAGAGACTGGACACAAATATTAGAAAATAAAAAAATAAAGGTGAGTTCTTAACCGAGCTCTCCGATACGTTCCGAACGATTCCCACAGTGAAATAGAAGCTTTTGTTTGTTGAACCCCTATAAGAGGAGGACAATATTTGGAAGAGGGGTTTTTATTAATTGCTCTCCCCTCGAAAAGCCTTCAACATTGAAACATTGATAGCAGGATTATTAGATAGCTTACACGAGGAAAAGGAAAATATGTGATCTTTTCGGCACCTATGGTAGATAAAATAGCCAGGAATCTGAGAGCACCGACAGCGGGCTCCATATAGTTTCAATTAGGTAAGAGGCAGGAAAAAAAAGTTGTCTTTGGAATCATCGTGTATCACCATCCCACCTAAAACTCTTATCTGTCTATGACATTAACTGTCAAAATATTAAACATTGGCATACTTTATCGTGCTTAAATGTAATAAAAGGTTTTCATTACGACATTGAAAACAAACCATTTAGAAATATTTAAATTGTGTTAAATGTGAGCTGAATAATACAGTAAGATAAATCTTAAATATGGAAGAGTTCACTGAAGCTTACAATAAAGATATAGACATTTCAAAAGCGTGTCGAACATGTTTGACGGAATGCGGAGAAATGAAATCTTTGGGTGTAAAACACGGAAATGTATATTTTTCGGCTATAGACGTCTTAGAAAGCTTTATACCAGTAAAGGTACACCATTTTTAGTGCGATTACAGTCAGAACAAATGTCTTTTATGTGTAATTTGTACTTGCTTTGAAGTGATCTTCAAAGTACCGGGCCCTTTGAAGTCTAAAATACAAAGTGCTCTTGGAGCATCCTACCAAAATCATTCACTATGAATTCAGTATCTATGAATAAAAGAGGCAACTGGATGTCTTACTGAAGGAAGTCAGGAAAATTTTTATAAAAAATATTCTCAAGTTGGCAGCACAAAACACGCCTACACTTGCATACTTTGTAATTTCAAGTAGCGCATACGCATTACCGATACCCGAAGTGTATGCGTGTATTAGTGCTGCCAACTTATGAATGTATTTTGGGAAAAGTTTCACGATCAACATCAGCAAGATATCCAGTTGCCACTTTTTCCGACATGTGATTCCTGGTAAAAATGAAGAAAAACGTCCGCGACTTCGGAAATATGTCTGAAGTTAGCAGCACAAAAACTCGTACACACTAATACACTCACATCACACGCATTGGCGTTTCAAAAAGTTCGCGCGCTG
>JAGVSQ010004562.1:0-14233 GCA_022683975.1 Rhyacophila evoluta | reverse complement strand
ATCTTTTTATTCAAAAGTCGTTATTATTTATGCTTTTTCTCTCAGTGCAATGTACCATTTCAAATACAAAAACTAGTCCTTTTAAATTACGTTTATATTTTCCAGATTTATTATGTCGCCCGTGTAGATTTTTAAGTCAAATAAAAATAAAAGAAATATTGCTCACCGTCTTATAGAATTATAGAGCCATAGTAACTAACGCCCACATATATCTCATATTTTTTTACCAAGCTGTAATATGTTAATATATTTAAATTCTGCTTAAAAACTTTTTTCGTGTACGAATATCTCTGAATTAAGTGTACTATTATATAACTCTAAGTATCCAGAAGCTTTTAAGGCGGTATTCGTTTAACTTATTTTCTTAACATATTACCTTAGGCCCCGTAATAATAATGTTATCCCTTATTATTATTACTATCTATGACTTAGCGTTATCATTTTACCTTTGTGCAAAAATAAATGATGTTTATTAGCCAACAATGCGAATTATATAATAACAGACCTTATTAACATTTTGCAAAAACATTTTCTCTTACAACATTTTCGTATCGGATATTCCCTCATTATTTTTCTCCGATAAACCCCAGATACAGGCATCATAAAACTGTAAAATAAAATTAGTTTGCTGATATGATTATAAAATATAATCACCCGATAGAAAATTTAATTTATGGTATAATATGGTTTTAAGCAAAACCGTTAACAAATAAATTTTACAATAGAAGATAAATATCTCACTAATTAAATTTAAATGAAAAAAATACAGATAGTCATTGATGAAATATCTAAAATAAATGTTTATCGCTATCATTAATTGAACACTGAAAAAAATTCACCACTGAATTAATGTTTCCCAGTTAATTCCCTAATTTTCACGACCGTATGGTTTACATTGATATAAGCTTTCATTAAAGACGACATCATAAATAAACGACGAACAAAAAAAGAATAATACAAAATCCAATTTAATAATATTAATATATTATTTGAAATATTATGTAAATGTGTAAAAGAAATTAATGAAAAAAATATCTTTACTATTCATTTTTGTTACTATTTTTTTATTATTAAAGCTTGTTTATAAAAAAAATTATCTGTAAAAAATTTATAATATGTAAAAATCATCAAATTAATTATAAAACGCAGTGCTATTTTTTGATATAATAAAAGTTATTTTTCTTAAATTATCGTTATAAATCACGAAATATGATATTTTTTAATTATAGAATTCAGTGTTAAAGTTAATTATGAAACGTTTTTAAATTCAGGTTGTCTTACTTTAAAATTATAAAGTTAAATAATTACGTTGCTAATTTTTAGATAAAAACAATTTATGAAATCCGAAATTTTATTATGACGCGCAAATATTAATTGAATGATATCAAGTTATCCCAAAAATCAAAGTAAATACTATGCTTTTTAGCTTTTGGCTATCGAAACCAGATCCGTCCGAGTATTAAATAGTTCCATGCTGCGGAATCAGCCACGAAAGTCTTGTATTAAATAAAGTAGATTAGAAGCCTAATATTTGGTTAAGCTCATTATTTATTTGGATTGGAGCATCGCTCCTACTCCTTTTTATCATTATAAATTCATTGGCGTTCATTAGCATGAAATATGTAAGTAATCTAACCACCACCGACCGGATTATAAGATTGAAAAGATTATTTAATTTAACTAGAGGTTCAATTGCAAATTTCACTCGATTTATCATATTAATATATTTTTGATCACGAACCACTATTTCTTCAACAACTTGCCTCAATAAAATTTTATAAAAAATAACATTGACTGCTTCACGCAATCGAATAAAATATAAAAAAAATACTTAAATTCACATATAAGAATAAATTAGAATGTCTGCTTTTTTCATCTTTCATATCAGTTTGTTAAAGAGACGTACAGTTGAACTTCGTTATAACAGATTAATGCGGGTAAGGAGTTATTTGTAAAGCTTTGAAGTATACCGTATAAAAGTAAATTTTTAAAATGAATTTTTATTAATAAAATACTACGAACGGCACAATACAATGCCAATAAAATTTCAACAAAAGAATTAATTTTATTTCGTGCTTAAATCTTCAAACTATTATCTAGTATTTTTTTAACTCTTTAAAATCACGAAAATGTTAGTTTATTTTTTATTAAATTGATAGCTCCGGACTGAAGGCAGACTGTAGATGTATGTGCTGTGTGTATAGTGATATAGTTTTTATCTTATTTAATTTGACAAATATAATTTTCACTTGTAATATTATATAAATTTAGTGTCACTTACCCTAGTCCAAAAATGGATCAACATAAACACGTTATATATCAAAACTTGAAATCAAGCTTATCAACTTAATTTCATAGTTGGTCTATAGATTATAGAATTATTTATAAATATTTGAAACGTTTTTAGACGAAATATGCAAACTCGAATTCTTGTATTTTATATAATATAAGTAGAAAGAGTTCATAACAATTATTTATTTTCATTAAATTGTCATAGTTGCCTAAGCAGCTAACACAATCATAGAATATTTAATGAAAATTTACTCTATTAAATGAAAGCATGTTATGTAATATTGGAAAATAAGGTTACTATGAAAGAAGCTTAAAAAATGTTTTCATTTAATTTCACTTTTTATTAAATATATTGATGACAACATGTCAAATTTTTATTTGTGTTACTTTTAGAGCTTTCTGTAGACTTTAATATTTGTATTTTAAATTTACTAATGAAATGTCAGGTGAACATGTTATATTTTAAAAATAAATATACTTGTGCACGTAAGTATCAATGATTTATGTAAGAAAAAAAGTGTCAAAGAAAAATTATTATCAAGCTAAATTTAATAATATCCTATACTGATTTTATGAGAAAAATAATATTGAAATTCTTCGAAAAATCTTTCAAATTTAAATTTCCATTCGCACCGATGTTGTACCAAAACGATTACCATAACAGTTCGTGGATAAAGTTTTCCGTTAACAAGACGCAAATTTGAATAAATTTCGCTTTTAAAAAACCTGCCATGAATCATATTTGATTTTTATTCATTTAAGTTTTACGAATAAACTTAAAAAAATAATTCCACTGTTTTTATCAAAAACATTTAGTAATACTATCTTAAGTCTAAAGTAATTTATTAATTTTTGAAAAATAGCAAAACAAAACAAATAGATTGGAAACAAAAAATATTTTTAATGATTACTATCAAAGAAGAACAATCCATTCTTTTCCGGCTCATTTAAAAAACAAGATGTTTTATTTTAAGTATCTGCGGGCATTCAAATTTTAACTATATACACAATTTTATTTTACGATAAATGTTTTTATATCAGAAAAAATACTTTTATCAGACATATTTTTTGAATTTGCATAAAAGCTCTTCATATATTAATTTACAGAGGATATGGTGTTTTTTTTTATAGCCAAATAATAAAATAGACTGCATAACTATTCATAACCATAAAACGATAGATCTTTTTTTAGTTTGAACATGTATTGCTCAATAAATAACGTGTCTATTTCTCAACCAAAACCATGCCTTGTTAGACCAATGCATTTATATACAGTAATTCTTCGGTTGGTGTATAAGAGTCTCCCCGGTAGCGTAGTTGGCAGAGTGCGCGCTTAGCAATCCGGGGAACGATGGTTCGATATCTCATCCGTCTGATTTTAAGAATACAAAAAAAATACAGGACTGGATTGGGTTGAGTAATTGTCTGGTAGACAATTATCGTAAAAATTAATCTATCAAGATGCGGAGATCCATATACTCTACTTTGGGAGTGGATATCTTCATACTGTTTAGATCCTATGCTCCACTTTGAAAGCAAACATGGTATTAGTAGAATGAGTGGATAATATTACTTTCAAATGATTTGCAAAAATTGGTTAGCAACCAAGCAATATATGGTATCCATGCTTAGATTGTTGGGAGCATACAAGTGAGATTTTAGGTATAAAAATATATCTACTTAGTTTTATTGTCAGTTATTTTTTCATAAACATTTCACAAACAAATAAAACTTTAAAAACTTCAAAACATTAAAAAATATGTTTATTCATATAAAATACCCTCCCACTATGCTTAAATACTTATGCTATGAAAGTATGCTTTAAAAATTTCAAAAATATTACTAAAAGATGATGAAATTACAATAAAGTATTGTTTTTATTAATAACAATAATACTTCTTTCAAATATTATATTTATCCGAAAAGACCTTGCACGTTGAATCACGTTTTTAGATATGTATTTATTTGACGCTCTAAGGTGATTAAAATTTACTTACATTGACGTGTTATTGAAAAACGATCTGAAAAACATTTATTTTTACAGTGGTTTTCTATCAAGTAGTCTTTCGGTAGTGAAAATACGGATAAATACAATACTGACACATCAGTAAAATTTATCTAAATACGTATTGCATATGCAATAAGGTTTGATCCAACCGGAAATTGAATACAGGATCGTCTAAGCGATAGTCTGATAGTTTTATCGAACTTGATTTATTTTGATTGAGAATTTTTTTACAAATAAAACATAAGCCCGTTACATATATACAGTTTGATATAATTTATTTTGTCCTGCGTTAGTTAATTAAGCGTGGTAATATAATATTTCTCATTTAATTTAAAAAATGCATTTAAGTACACTATACAAATATTTGAATTTTTTACTGCTGTAGGACTCGAATTTTCGGAATCAAGTTCCGGGCCATTCATAAACGAAGAACTTTTCCAGTCATTTTGCGGCGTACTTTTATAAAAATGAAATATTTAAGATATTTTATATGTACAATAGACTCTCTTTTTACACATTTCAAATAACACGGTGCCACATACCACAAAAAGTCCAGTAAACCCGAAATTTTAAAAGAAATATAGCACATGGTTTGGATATTTTAAGTGATGAAAGCGATATCGTACTAAATGCGTTTGTAAACGGGTTCGTTTATTCTCTGATATTTGATAATCTTTGATACAATTTTTTGAAAGTATTTATTTCAATAAAATTAAAATACAAAAAACTATAATGAATCTCATTTTTTGATATATATTGCTATTTATACTAGGAAACCTATCCACCATTTTTTTTTA
Organism: Rhyacophila evoluta; assembly: GCA_022683975.1. Taxonomy (NCBI): domain Eukaryota; kingdom Metazoa; phylum Arthropoda; class Insecta; order Trichoptera; family Rhyacophilidae; genus Rhyacophila; species Rhyacophila evoluta. The sequence goes on along the minus strand of JAGVSQ010004562.1, from coordinate 9,136 downwards.
TTTTAACTAACACTTGATATTATAATATATATGTATATATACATACACTATTACAAATCTACAGCTTTTAATAAGTTTGTCATTCATTAATTTACATCAATTTAGTTCAGTAAATTATTATTCTAGATTATTTATTGTGTGACATCTACACGTTAGTGGACAAACTAGCCTGGGCACCTGGTAAGCAGGGAATGCAAGCTCTATTCGCAAATATACCGGATTAAAAAAAACAACTAAAATACAAGACTGGATACCCATTGGATTGAGAAATTATCTGACAAGCAGTTCTCATGAAAAATAAATACATGTCTTCATATTGTGGAGATAATTATACTCCATTTTCGGAGTGAACATGGTGAAAAAAATAACTTATAATTATAATTACAGTCAGCTTCGGTGAAGCACATGTTTACAAATCCTTCATATAAATAGTCGATAGCAGTATTCAATGAGTTTAATTCCATAAATAATGTTAATTAACTGTTTTTTTAAATATTCTTATAGTATAATTTATTAAAATGACAGAGTTTAATGATGAACGAGAATAATTTGTTTAATTGAGTGCTCCAGTCTTGGCGCTATAAATCTCTATGTAAATTTAGGTGGAGCGTTATGCCTATATGCCAGAGACGTGTTTGCTTTCATAAATAATTGATATAGCCCTTCTGAAGGAGTTTGTGTCACCATCAATCACAAATTTAAACAAAACCTTTTAACGCGCCCGATTGTATCAACGGGTCGTGAAACATCGCACGTTTTATTTTTAATTACGACTCTGCGTGTTACGATGAAGCAAAATATTCCGGTAATGGTCATTACGGGAAACAAACTTCGGCTAGTTTCAGAGCTTTGAATTTACAATATTAGAAAATTGTTTGAGCTTTTGACCCATTACCGTAACGTTCTGCGAGAATCGTGATGGTATCAATGTTCTACAGCTTACTTTTTAATTACAACCCTGTGTGGCTGATTAATTGTATTCTATTTCAGTGAACGTGCAAATTGAGCTTTTATTGAATACATGATTCCAAACAATTTAGAATTTTAATAAATATATCAAGTTTTTTTACTTTTTACTAGAACATTATTTGAACAAAAATTAAAGTTAAAATTCGAAAGTACTTTCATTATGCTTTATTGCAAATAATATTGTAATACATATAAGAACAAAGTAGTTATTAAGTTGTCATTTCATATTAAGCAAGGTGTCATGTGTTTGTATATATATTACACAAATATCTTTCCCATTAAACAAGAGTTTTAACATTAGACAGCTTGTGGACTTTGAAGATTCTGGGTTTAAATCCTACAGAAGAAAATCTATACGTTTCTTTGAAATGGCAAATTAATCTATCTGTATTTTTCTCGATAATAATTGTAATATATTTCGATATGGTTAATGAAAAGAATTCTTATTTTTAAATACGACTATTTGTCTCTCCGGTTAGCGTAGTTGGTATCGTGCGCACCTAGCAATCCGGGGAATGCGGGTTCGATTCCCCATCTGTCGGATTTTAAAAATCTAAAAAATACAGGACTGGATGCCTATTAGATTGAGCAATTTGCCTGACAAACGATTCTCGCAAAAATAAGCTATCAAGACGTCTTCATATTGTGGACATTCATATACTCCACTTTCGAAGTGGGTATCTTCACTCTGTGTGGATCCATATGCTCCACGTTGGGATTTTTTTTATCGATGGCCGATTGGTAAGCGCGTGGGTTTTATTGCTTATCGAGATTTTTGATAGTTTCTAAATGCAGAACTTGATACTTAATAAATTAAGTAATTTGGTAACAATCAATTCACGTTAAAATGATCTGCCAACTTTAACTGGTTTGATGTGTCTAGTTTCACATCTTATGATTTTTACAAATTTTACAACTATGGTAGTCAAACCCAAACTTCCGGGTCTGAATCATATATGCTTACTTATCAACCTCTAAAATGAAATTTAAATTTTCAAGTTCTCTTCTAAAAAAATCTCAATATTCAATAAGTGATAGGTATCAATGCATCGAACATATCAAGAAATAACCGAGTCGAAATACACTAACTATAATATTTTTTTTATAATCCGATCTATAATAATAATAAAAACATTGTGGAAGGTTATATTTTGGTTTTAATGGTTAACATATTTTATATTTTATGAATCATTCAACATCGTTAAGCGATTTTTATCAAAATTATGTGTTGATTGCTTTACATGTGAACAACGCCAATTAAAACCCTGCGTGAGCAATTAATCATATTTTACTATGGCGATACTGTAATTACTAATTTTTAATTGTGGGGTGGTCGATTTCAGCTTAGCGGCGTAGTATTATTCAGGGGGAGATTTAAAGTGTGTGCCTAGGCAATTAGCTTTGCAAATGCTTTTAGTTGTTTTATGGAGGTTGATGATAAGCAAACATTTCTATTTATAAGTTGATTAATATTGCTAACAAATTCGTAATGGTTGATAAAGAAACTGACGATGTCAATTTTGTATACTATTGAGAAATGGGCCAATAATAAATTAATTAATTTAGATATCATTGAAGCTTATTATATTGAAATTATTACAACTTTAATCTTATACTTATTTTAAAACCATTTTCACTCCGAAATTGGATAGTTAAAATCAGTATAATTTTTTTATTATTATCTGTTGTAGATTTTTGGCGTAAAACCGGTACTGAAATACAACGCTCAAATATTCAAATGCCATATATTACAACTAGTTCCAATTTTAATAACGCATTTAAATCAAAAGTACGCCATAATCTATTACCTTATTTTTTATCAAACTGTATTTTTTAACCATGTCCGCTCCGGAAGAACATATGGATCTAGATAGTGTTCAGATAGTCATTTTAAAAATAGAGTTTATGAATCTCCGCATTGTTAAAAATCGTTTTAATAGACTGTTCAAAAAAAAAAAAAAATATTAGTCAATTGATCAACCTATTGGGCATTTAGTTTTGCACCTTTGTATTTCTCCCCGAATTCATCTTCCCCGTAGTGAAAAAGTTAGCATGCACGTTTCGGATCCAGCGATTGCGGATTCATTTTTTACATCTGCTGGATTCGAAAATTTTAAATACAGGACTAGATGCTTAATGGGTTGAGCGATTGACTAACAATCAACACTTGTGAAAAAAAATACCAGTCTAATACTTATGTTTTATTTATTGTGATGTACGTCATACATTAAGTTCTCAATATATAAGAAACCAGACATGACATTTAAAAAAGTAAAATACAATTTTTTAAATTGTCTCCCCGGTTAACGTATTTGGTAGCGTGCGCGCCTAGCCATCCGGAGATGCGGGTTCTATTCCCCATCTGTCAGATTTTAAAAGTCTTAAAATACAGGACTGGATGCCCATTGGGTTGAGCAATTATCTGACAAATGATTCTCGTAAAAAAATATCTATCGAGACGTCTTCACATTGCGGAGATACACAAACTCCACTATCGGAGTGGATATCTTTACACTATGTAGATCCACATGCTCCACATTGAAAGCAAACATGGTATGTAAAAAAAAATAAAAAACATAGTTTTAGAATGTTATATTATATCATATAATATATTATAAGTATTTTAAAAGGATTTTCGATTGTTATTTCCGTCATAGCATTGATGTTAAATATAATTATAAACTTATTACAGTATATTAAGTAGGTTAGTGTAGCACTTAGTGACGACTTAATCGAATTAATATATCCGCGTTCTTCTATAAATAAGACCAATCCTCTTAAGTGATTTAAATTAGTTTAGTCGAACATTTTGAAATGAAAATTTTGGCACAATATTGATGAGAAAATAATTTATTAAAATATTCTTGTTGTAAATAACTTTAAAAATATTAAAAACACGTTTTAAAAATCATATTTTATTTTATATTTGTAAATATTATAATATTTTCGTTTTAAAACTACGGTTTTTAAATAAATTTTAATGGTATTGATTATATTTAATAATATTATAATATTGGTAAATCCTATTTAATTTTTATAAATAATACTTTAAAATGAACAATGGTACCCGAACTTAACAGTATCTTGCTATAATTATTTAGAATAATCTAGATAATTTATATTTATATTTGCAAAATATTTTTGAAGTAAAATAAATTAATTTGTTATATAAAATAATAGATAGATAATTCCAAATGTTTTTATTGTAATTGCAAATGACCATCAATGACATGTCTAGCAAATACTTTATTTTTCGCTGGTATGCAACCAATACATATTTTTTTATACAGTCAAATATTAAAAATAAACTTTTGCGAGCATTTTACAGCAATTATAATGTAAATAAATTATAATATGAATTACTCAAATTATTGAACTAACTGTAACGCCGTTAGTCAGTGTGAATGCATGAAAATTTGTAACATAAATTGAATTGTTTTTTTATGTGTATACTTTGACAACGAGACAAATGATTTTTTTTTTCTTAAATGTAATCGATTTATTTGAAATATTTTTTTACTAGTGTAACTTAAAATAATAATACTTACATTTAATATATATAAGCTTTTCTCCACTGAAACCAGTTTTCATCAACAATGACACCAACTATATAGAACTGTTTAATAAAATACTTTTCTAAATTTAATAAAAACTGTTTAGGAATAACATATTTTTTTGTTTTTGTAAAGTAGAATTTAACCAATCACTACCGGTTTTCAAGTCCATGCGGTATCACAAACTTTCGTTCGCTAAACGAAATTGATCAAGTAAAGCCAACGGGAATATCGATAGTATAAACAATAAAACAAGTTAGTACGTTTCGTATATCAGCTTTCGTATAACTCAGTCAAGAGAATTTTCACCGAAGCGACGTGCGTTCGCCTCAGAGTTTTCCGACAGACTGATCTAACACGGCTTTCGAAAGCTGTATTGCCATAAATAAGGTTCAACTTTTCCCCACGCTCACTCGCACACACGCAAAACTACCCTCACCTATATATACAAAAGGATCCGGTTGGCGCCAAAACAAAAGATACCAAATAGGTCTGTTGCTAAAATACATGGCGTATTGAATAATAGAAAAGTCTTTGATCATCTGGCAGCGAGAAAATAAGAGTTCAAGATACACTCTTGGCAGCTTTTCTTGGTCATTTGTTGTAGGTATATGAAAGAATGAGTTGTAAGAAAAGCGTCATTATTTGAGAAAACCGAAAAATTCGGAAGTTTTTATGAAAGTACTTTTTTATATCACTGCAAAGACATTTGGAATATTGAATTACTTTAGTTCAAAAGCTAACAATATACTAATGCTTTTTTTTAACAAATCTTATAATCCCATATTTTAAAATTTTACGATTTATCTAATATACCATATTTATTTATTATTTATATTGATCTACAACTGCTTTTTAAACTGAACATGCGGTATACGGTTTTAATTAAACAAATTATTTATAAACTAATCATCATAAATATTTCTTCATTAAAATAAAACCTTCAAGTAATCGAAAGATTAAACATGTTTTCACATTTTCGGAGATCCACAAAATCCACTTTTGCAGTGGACGTCTTTACACTGTGTAGATTCATATACTTCACTTTTGGAGCGAACATGGTTAAAAAATAAACGGTTGTACTGAGCTTATTTAAAATATTTTTTTTTTACAAAAACTATTTTTATTATTTTTTTATATTAATAAATGATATTTTAGTAAAATAAATTCCATCGATATTTTTAAATAATAAAAATAAATAGTTAAAAAACTGTTTAAGGAATTCAATTATTCTGATACTCTTGACATATTTAGATGTAATATATTTGTAAAAAATGTACTAAATGTGCAATGCACAAGTTTTTTTTGTGTTTTTATATTTGAAATAATAAAAAAATACATAATTGATTGAATCATAACTTTTGTGTTTTATTTGGTTAAGCAAAAATATGGCTTTCAAACTTATATGCTAAAAAAAATTGAAGATATGTTGAAGATATAAGAGATTTAGTTTTCATATTGATATTTTCGTGAAAAAAATCACTTACCAAACGAAAGATTGCGGGTCCAAATTCTATAGCTGCAAGATTTTTTTAAATTCAAATATGTAAAACCGGAGACCAAATGAGTTGAATAATTAGTTTATGATAATTATTGTTGACAATAGCAAAATTATCAATATAATTGTAAGATTCACCTAATATATATTTTTTAGAGATCTTCACACTATTGAGATTAAAATGGTTTACTTTTGTAGTATACACAATGAAACATAACTGGAATAAAAAATTGATTTAATACAAATTAATGAACTTAATTACTTTTGTAATAATAAAACTACATTAACAATGAAAGCTTGTTCATTTCACTGTAAAACAATTTAACATTTAATGTATTTTGTGAATTTTATTTGCGGCTGTTTTATCATTTTTTAATGTTAATAGATGTATTTTTTTTGTACTATGTTCGCTCTCAACATGAAGCATATGTATCTATAGATTGCGAAGATATCCACTACGAAAGGAAGTATATGGATCTCCGCATTGTGAAGACGTTTTGATAGATTATTTTTCATGAAAATCGTTTGTCAGACAATTGTTCAACCTAGTGAGCATTCAGTTCTGCATTTTCCGATTTTTAAGATCTGATCAGATGAGAAATCAAATCCGCATTCTTCGGATTGCTAGTCGCGTACGCTACCAATTACGCTAACCAGGAAGAGATATTAAAAATACCATACGTTAAATATGCAAATCACGTAATATTATTGATTTCGATTTATAGCATTTTATTCTAAACATGTACATACGCCGTTCTAGTGTATTACACATATACCCATGATTTCCAATACAAAAGTTTGTATGCCTTCCTCTTCTCCCCATTTGTGGAAATAACACGGCGAACACGTGTTATAGTTCATTTCGAGATCTTATTTCCGTAATGGGGTTTCTTTCTTTTGTGGGAAATAATTCTTGTTTTGGTTTCGCTGAAGGGAAAGCGATCGAGGAAAATATGACGTCATAAATCTAGTGTATTTGATTCCTTACACGAACCTCGACTAGATTTATTTATTCATTTTACACTTTTTTGACAAGTGATACTTTATTTAATTGAAAGATTCACTGTATAGCAATATATTATATGTTTAATTTCCTCTTTGGTATTCGTTACGTGTTCTTACCCACTATACAATGTAGTGTAATAAATGTGAAATTTTCTTTAAACTGCTAAAATTAATTCAGAAAAAGCTTGCCTTAATTATCATTGGTGTGCATTCAAATGCGCAATGCAAAATGCTCAAGCATATCATTTTGTTTATTTTTACCATATCCGATACAAAAGTGGAGCATATGGATAAACGCAGCCTGAAGTTATCCACTCCAAAAGTTGAGTATATGGATCTCCACAATGTCTTGTCTTGATGTATTATCCATCATATTAATCGATTGTTAGATAATTGCTCAACTCATTAGACATCCAGTCCTGCATTTATTGGATTTTAAAAAATTCGATAAATGTAAAAATTGATCGGGTATTTCCAGTATACGAGGCGAGTACGTTAACTTCTTGGCTACCAGGAAGCATATTAGAATTCTTTTAAAGTAAACATTGTAAATTTCAATCATAATTCAGAAGAATCTTCTCATTTGTCATTAGATACCACACATATTTTTATTTTTTCACAATATTTCTTCATTAACAACGTGTTTAAAAATAAATGTATCTTATTTGCATACGTTTAACTGAAAATTATATACTAATTTTAAGAACTATCGAGCAGAACTATGGGAACTGATATAACGCCATATCACACGTTAGTTATCCGTCATGTTGTAATAATTGAAATGTCACATAGAAAAAATGTTGCCAGAATGAAATACACTCGTTATTTTTCTTTCAATCAGCAAAATTGAATAAATTTTTACATAAATGTTTTTATTATTTGTTTATCAAGCAAATGATTTTTCGGTAGAATTGTGGTTGCCAAGTTCATATTTGCAAAATTATCATTTGACCACGTGACATAATTTAGCATATCCATGAGAAAACCTTCTATTGTATATTGCTCTCATTCAGTAAAATAATCCTGTCTTTCATGACTGTTTTGATAGAGTTTTGGGATCATTCTAGTGTATTAGTGGTCGGATGTGCATTTGTATTCACTACCGGTATTTTTATCACTCACTATTTTTCAATGGGATATCCATTAGTGAACAGCTCTGTATGTGAGGTCGTCTAATTTAATCCCATTTCTGTAAAAATAAGTCAGGTATTTTTCGTGCCAACTTAAATATGTTATAATTCCCAGTGAACTGATAAAGGCTTAGAGGCAGCCCATTCAAATTGTATACCGCACTAACAATTCAAGACTATTTTTTAAATCGTCATTAAAATGTTTTTTTTTTGTTGATTCAATATCTAAATATAATACTAAAACCTGAGTTACTAATCGTGTTTTTTTTCATTGAAATCACGTAGCAAAAATATATAAAAATAATATGAAAGACTCGATGTTCAACAAATAGCATGGATAGCACGACTGATAAACAACCAGTCGTAGTAAACAGTATATCAAGCTGTCTTTGCATTGTGAAAATATAGGAACTTTAGACATTATTGTCAATTATCGAAAAAATACAATTGAGATAAAGTAAAAAAGGTTCACTATTAAGTAAGACATATTTTAATAATGATCAGAATTTATTAATTAGATAAGAAACGTGTGTTTTTTAATCTAACCATACTATTAATGTACTAAAATTGTTCCTATCTTAATTTATTATACATTCATTTGTCGTAATTGACATGAGCTACATTGTTTTATATGTATAACTAAAAATTTACACAATATTGACAGTACTGCAATAATTTAACATTGTTTTGCAATATGTATTTGGTAATACTATACAACACGAGAATTATTTTCGTTCGATAAACTTAGTTAGTGAAAAGAACGATGATAAATAATGTAGTTCGATGTAATAACCATACTGAATATTTTCAAAACACAAAGAAACAGATCTGTAATGACTAATAAAACCTCGTGATTCCGTATAAAATAACTTGTGACAGGTGAGCACGTATTTTATTAAAAATATTCTCCAAAAATTGAATATAATTACTGTGGTAATATTTGAAGTAACAAAAATAGCATTGTTGCATACAATAGCAAT
>JAGVSQ010004561.1:0-19177 GCA_022683975.1 Rhyacophila evoluta | reverse complement strand
ATCCAGTCCTGTATTTTCGGATTTTTAAAATCCGACAGATGGGGAATCGAACCCGCATCGGATCGCTAATAGCGCACGCTACCACCTACGCTACCGGGGAGACAACATATTATACATTGCAATATATAAATACACTATATTATACATTCATATAATGAAGAAATATTGTGGATTTTAAAAGAAATATAATAATTGTATGTATTGTGATGCATATTAATGGAATACTGCAATCTGAAAAAAATGTTTGTGAATTCATGGATATTATTTTAAAATAAAAAAATTGAAAATAATTATTTTTTGTTATATTTTTCTCTGTCAAATTACGATGTAATTTTCTGACAGTAAAGTTTTTTTCACGACTTTGATTGTCGACTTCAGGTGACACGGGAAAACGTTTTTTTGTTTATTGCATCAAATCAACGTCGGTTGTTATTATTATGTACATTGTTTCATGAAATATTAAATTTTTATTGCGGTTACCGCTGCATTGGTAGAACGAGGCGGCCAGTCGTGAAATTAGGCGGGCGATCCGCGTGATTACACAGCGCCATCTTCCAGCGGTGAGGCACGCATTACCAACACTACGACCAGGTCTTAACTACAACCATGGTTAACAGGAAACTGGTCTAATCGTCTTCTATTTCATACCAACGTAGTCTTTCAACATTGCAGCTCTCCCAATAATTATGAATATTTATTAGTTAAATAATATTTGTTATTAGATTCCTAACACTACATTTAAATCAGTATAAAAATAATAAATACGTTTTTTACCATGTCTGTTTATAAAACATGTAAATCTACACAATGTAAAACTTTCCATTCCATAAAAGTACAGAGATCCCTGGAATGTGAAGACATGTCAGATTTTTGTCATGCAAATTGGCTGTGAACCAGTTACTCAACCCATTAGGAATCCAACTCTGCATACTTCGATTTTCTAAAGTCCAGCAGAAGGCTCTGAAACGCTTTCGCTAATTTCTCGGTCAACGAGACGAACATTATATCCTTGAAAAAAAGTATACTTGATTTTATATAAATGACTGTGCAGAATGAGATGATATATTTTATTCAATATTAAAATAGAATAATATATAATATAATATTATAAATGAAGTCACACAATTTACTTTTGTGATTTCAGTCTAGTATTAATTCTAGAAGGCGTAAATGTTTTTGAATTCGATTTATCTTTTCTTTTACATTACTCTTAATATTTCAGTATGATAACGATAGCAGAAAGCATATCCATGAGTACAATCATCTATCCGTTGCATTTTTTCACATACATTTATCATATATATTAAATTTAACTATTCGACAGTCTCATTAGCATACGTGTCAAAAACTCATCGGTTTGTCAGTCTGCTCTTTTGTTGCGACGTTGAATAACAAATAATAAGTAACAAAAAATAAACTAAAAATGTTAATAAAAAAAGCTCGCGGTGGTCGGTCATGTGTTAAGCGCGTCACATTTTGTTGTGGTACAGTCTGACGATATTAATAATCAATTATAATAATAATACCATGTTAATTTTATAAGTAGATGAATAAATTATTAATGTTTAAACGGATTTATTTTTGATTTATTACCAAGAAGATATAGAGGTTTCATGTAATTAATTATCGTTTTATGTTATAAAAATCTTCCATTTTAACTGGTGATTTTCAAAAAGTTAAAATCTGTTTTTAAGAAATTCTGATTTTATCTCAATTACGCCAGTAAAACTTTTTAAAGATAGCAAATTAATCGTTATCAACTTTTATTATTTTAAAATATAATATAGTAATATGTTTCTGGTTATATTGATTGCCGAAGCTTTTGTCTATGTGCTTTATTTTGTTTGTAAATATGTACAGCGATGATTAACGACAGCTTTTTATTCGTTTCGATCATTAAATTTGTAATTACAATGAAAGTTTATCATATAAATGCGATATATTTATAATAAATGTTGTAGATATTTCTTGAATACGTGCGCTGCGTGTAAAATGTCATAAACGTATGTACGTATATCTTTGTCGTAGGCTGTTGCTAGTGTGTAAGTCAACCTTAAGTCACTTAAGTGCCAACAAGATTGATGCAGTAATATATTTTAGCGATCAGGGAAGTGTTGTGTTAATTAATACTGCCATCAATGTGCTTTTTCTGATGGCTAAAACTTTCAACCTACCCACCCTTTTTTATATTATATCGCACAGCTTTGGGAAAATGTCTGAAGTAAAATAACCTTGCAGTTTGCTCGTAAATAAATGCCAATTTATCACAGGAAGCTTCCTGCTATTCATTACGTTCATAATTAAATTATTTTTACTCTTATTTAATTAACATTGATGACTTTTTCATCGTAATTGTCCAATAATATTATTTATTATGAAATATATAACAACCTTGAACATAAATGCTATTACTAAACAAAATGTTACAATAAATCTTACGCATTTAACACTCAATAATTTGTAATTTATTATTTAATTACTAAAGTGAAATATAATTATTATTACAATAAATTTTGTTAATAAACATATGTCACATCTTGTTATTGATTTATTAAAATTAGTCCCATCTGTGAATCTTCCTCAACATTCCTATATTATGTCACATGTTATTCTAAGAATTCATCGATGATAAAATTTATGTGAAATTTACACAGCTTTAATGTTTGATACAACATCACTATATATGGAAATCTTTTGAAAGTTTACGTTAGTGGTTAGTGAAACGGTATTTTTCAAGATATTTTACAATCAATAACACCAATTGGTGATTGCAACTGTGATTTTTTCTTTTAAAAACCATTATAGTCGAATTTTAATCGTATATCTAGGTATATTCTCATACAGACTGAATATCATTCGTCTATTCTTCGTTATCCCATTATTCATGGTCAAGTCATTATACGTTTGGTTTACCACACTATATGTCATCATAATTAATGCAAAGACATGGTATGTTATCACTCGAGTTTTAAATCAAGAATTAAGTTATGATTCTTTATCATTGAAATGAAAAAATAAGCATATTATACAATATATAGTTAATTCATTTAATCGATGTAACAGTGCTAACTGTTCATCCCCTTTAGAAATGTTTCATTTATTAAACCCAAAACAATATTCATTAAATACTTTATCTTTTATTTATAAACACTTGTTAATATGTTACACATATGATCAAAAAATTTATCTCCGAGTAAGTATTTTTATCTAAGTAAAGTTGTTCAAAAATGAACATTGTCTAAACAGGGTTTGCATTAGATTCAGTATAAGTATAGGAAAGGAATTTACTTTGAGCCTTAGAACTGGTAGGATACGTCAGGTAATAATAATACGTGAGGCACATTTACATCGCCGAGTAGAACCTCTGCTTGAATTTTATATGGAGCGCGTGTTTTTTCTTTTTTATTATTATTTTTGTTACTTTTGTTCTACCGACCCGAAGTGGATGTGTGACCATGATGAAATGTAGGCCTTTTTTCACGCCGGGTCACTTCGAATTTAAAAAATCGTCCATTTTTCATTCACCGCGTTTAAGTTATCAATTTCGGATCAGTGTTTTTTCTTGCGTTTTTGTTAAATTGATAAAACATTTTTGAAGATTGACATTTTTAATACACGTCGAAGTTGAATATATTTTGATACAGGATCTTTCGACTTTAATCTGGAAACTCCTAAATATAGGATAAGGAAATATATACATATTTCATATTTTTGTAGTCTATTCAATAAATTGGTAAACAATTGTGGTATATATATATTAGTACTGAAATAATTTTAATAACATTGAATATGTGCGATTAACAACCAAAAAAATAGTCAATTATAATGAAATGTGGTATGATATAACGCCCAATTCAATTAAAACCGTTTTCCATACGGGTCGTTTTATAATAAAGTAAGTTCATACTTTATTAACATAAAACGTCACTTTTATCAATCAATTTGGAGAAGGTGAGGTTTTGTGGGTGTCAAAAATTGTTCCTGTTCCTCTTAAATATAAAATATTAATTTGCCATTATCTGTAATCTATATATTTATATCGCTTGCCTTTTTTATCTTTATATTTTATCTTTTATGACTGATAAGTATACAGAATATCAGCAAATAAACACAAATTCATGGATAAAAATATTATATACACGCTCATTTGGACTAAAAATATTTTCGTTGTAACTAATTTAATTTTTTTCTTGTTTACAGGTGAGTTCTCTTTCGAGTTATCTTCAATACACTATGCCCAAGAGGAAGCTTTGGTTTATAGGAGGCGCAAATATGTAAGTGGAAAACCATTTGATCGTATAATAATATTATAGATTTTTATCTAAAAGCAATACATATTTCATAATTTTAAAAGGACTTTTCCCAAAGCTTTTTTTCAATTACATTAAATTTAAAACAATTAAGTGATCATCAAAATTTTTCTCAACCATGAAGTAATTTAATCACTTATTTATTTTATTTGGGTATACTTACGCTAAGTACAGTAAAAACGTATTCAGTTTATATTGAGCAAGCCATTATGACTAGTTTATGGCAAATGTAAATAGGGCATCGCATATTTTATTACCATTTTATGTTAATATTTAAGTATACAATCATTGCAGATATTTTATTATATCCGATATAGACAATACAACAATGAAGCCTTAAACGCCTTCGTTCATTCTTATGCCTTGACTTCTGTTTAATATAGATATGTGTTACACTTTTTGAATTGGTCTTGTGCAAGACATATTTGTTTGGATAGGTTAGTGTTTTATTTTAAAATATCTTTTATTTTAACACATTATTACATTAGGCGTTTATTTGGTCATAATATTATAAATTTCTTAATACTTCATCACACGTGATAATTATCTGTAGCATATTTGTTTCTTTCACCCCTATTTTCTTGAATTTTGTGACGTAAATAGTAAATGCATATGCGGAACGAATAATTAGGGCTTGCAGTACTTATCAACCATATAATATTTTTAGGTAGTTTTTTTTAAAACTACTATATGCTACTAATCAACAGGCACTCGTGCTTTGCTTCCGAAAGTTATGGGTTCAAATCTCTCAACGGTAATAAACACTAATTTAAAAAAATGTAATATTGAAGTCTTAATGGATTGAGTAATTAGCTGATAAGCAATTGTCATGAAAACGTATTCTTAAAATTCACTCACTCTATATTTTGTAAGTGTACAATTAATATCTTCTTGAGTAAAATAAAAATTAATGAAAATAAATTATGTGATAGATAATTTTTGTACTTGTATATCAATTATTGTCTATGGTACCGTAAAACGATTATATGGCTACATACTCGAACCTATGTACACCAGTGTAAAGTCATGTCTATTATTCTAGTTTAATGACAAGTGCTTCCATCGCTCGTTGTTAGACTGTCGTTATAGGTTTACGCGCTACTTCCTTAAACATTATATGTATAGTCTATTCCAACTTGTAGCATTAAAATACACTATTGTACGAACTGTTTTACGACATGTCAATTGTGTACTTTTCCACAACTTATATCTTTCGACTATTGGAGAATAATGAATTATTTGTCTTCTCAGGTGTACAGTATTTAAATTTTTACTTCCTTACAACCGATTTGTAGATTAATAATTATAAATAAAATGACGACACTTTTTTAAATCGTGTCGAACTCTCATCCCCCAGATGTGACGTGCGTACGCTAACGTCTAGGCTACCGGGAAGACATTCGACTAAATTATTAAGGACATAAATAAACGTATCTGTATTTATTAAATATAATGGAAATATTACATTAAATGTACGTGGCATCATAAAGCTTTAATATTGTAATCAAAATACTATTTTTGTATATTCTTTGGAAAAAAAATACGATTTTCATATTTATTATTGAAGCTCGATAAGCATGCATTGACATTTTCACTGAGCTAAGAAAATTGGCAACACTCTTTACTTTAATGATCACCTTGTACATGTTTCGACTTTGAAATGCTTTCATTAAAAAATAAATGTTATATTCGTCGATATTTTGCTTAGGGCAACATTGTTAAGTGTAGCATTTAAAGTTGATTGCAACTGTATTGACTTTTTAAAAAGCTTATTTTTAATATATGTACTGTGCACTATATTCACTATAATAATGTATCACACCTTTGGGATAGTATTTTTAGAAATTCTAATATCGTACGTAATAGTTTAAATACAATATTACTTGTAATTTATTGTAAGCGATAAAAATATGATTCGAGATATTTCATTCATTATAAATACTAAAAATGTACTTTTAAATGTGAAGACCTATATTTTTATTCTTATTAATATCTGATGAGTAATAAGCTGAGCTAAAGTAGCTTAATTTAAATAATATATGTGACAAATTTAAGAATTAGAATGTACCAATACGTAGTTTAATATTATCTTACAAGAGTGCCAATATGTACATCATACTTTTCGTAGTTTTAAAACTTACGAAAAGCTCTATTTTATTTACCATGTATACATCGGTACGTATGCGCTTTGAATCTTTTTTTAGGTTAATAAAATATGTCTTTTGTTTTATAGTGAATAATTTTTTTCCTGATAATGTGAACCCATTCAGCTTTGAAATGTCACAGCCATAAAATAGTATCATCAAATGTTCGTAAATGTAATAAATGTCAAATCTAAAAACAACAAAAATATAGCTTCCACATCATTGTAAAGATTTTCGTTATAAATATTATAGTATCCGCTTTCTTTTAAAGCGAACGATAATTTACTTTTTTTACGACGTTATATATATACTATTTTAAATTCGTGTTAAACTATAAGGAGTTTAATCCAAATATGGTTCAATGTCCTATACATATAATAAACGTGGGCAGGCGTATTATATGCTTAATAAATAATCGTTTGATCTTGATTCAAAAATTCAAAGTTTTTTCTTTCTTTTTTAAAAGTACCAAGTTTTAATATACGCATCCGCCGGTACTATATTTTCGTTTGAGCTTTTTGATATTATTTAATTCTTAGTACCTCCTCCCATTCCCGTTAACCCCCACCCCTGCCTCACTTCTTCAACATTTGCCAATAATCTGTAATGAGTTTCCACATTGCGTTACGCCCAATACTCTTTCCCTGCTATTCTTTGATAACTCTGATAATCTCTTCGCTCGACAGCGGCGTCGAGTGGAAATTACACATCGTAAAATATAATATATATTTTGAAAATTGTAAATTTTGATAATATTGAAGTACTAACCCAAGCTTTATAGCATGTTACTTGGTAATTACAAATATTTGATACGTTGAACAGATATTATACCGTATTATATAGAGGAGATACTTAAAAGCGCTATTAAATTAGGGATCAATAAAAAACACTTTATATAAATATAACCGCAAAAGTTAAATACACTCTAAAATCGTTTTTTCATTTGTTGTACAAAATTATCTTTTTTCAATTTTGAATTATGTACAATTTAATTACATAATAAAAAAAAATGTTTTACCTCGGTAGCACATACGTTAGCATGCATATTTAATAATTCGGGGAATTTCGGTTCGATTCCCATATCTGTTGTCCAAAATCCAAAAACACAGGACTAAATCTCCAATCGGTTGAACAATTGTCATGAATAGTAATCTTTCAAGACGTCTTCACATTACGGAAATCCATATACTTCACTTTCGGAATGGATATCTTCACTCTGTGTAGATTTATATGCTCCACTTATATATAATAACATCATAAAGTGTTAATGATTGATATTTTAGCCCAGCAATAAATTCTTTGATATAAATGTAACCATTTTTTTTAATCAACTCATTTCGAATTTCTCTTTTAAGTAAATATTGTTATACAGACCATACACTAGTCAACATATAATATATTACGTATTTTAAAGAATCGTCCCATAACTATTTTATAAGTTTTGTTTCAATTATTTTTTTGCGTCTACGTGAGCTTTGTCTACTTGAGCTTTTGCTATAGTAAAGTTCTATTTACGTTTGGCCACTTCTTTTATTTATCTTGACTTGTATTGACCTGCTGACAATATCAAGTACTTTTTATTTCTGAATACTATTATGAATGTATAATAGGTAAGCAAGGGTAATTCACTGCGATTACTTGACTAATAATGGATTGAATACTTCTAAATATTAAAGAGTCTTACGTCATTTACAGATATATGTAATGCTTGTTAGCATGCGATTTTGGTAGTTGCAATCTTTTACTAGTTTAAAGTCTCGGGCCTCTTAAAGTTACTCTTTGGGGGCAATGCCAAAGCCATCGAGCGTAGTTGGCGTGTGTAGACCCTCGCGTCGGTCCCTCCCCCCCGCCATCTATTAATGCGATCGCGCGCAAGCAGTTTAATTAACGTCGGCAGGCTCGATTATAAGTGCCGTGGCAGCCTTATTGCGGAAGCAGGGAGGCTTACCAGACAACGCCTCGTCCAATCGCCTTTTCGCATTACCTGCAAAAAAGGACATGGCCGACTTAGGTACATGTGTGTAGGTACTCATATTTGCCATCGCTTGTCTATGGCTCATTGCAATAAAACGTCAAATCTCAATGCTGTCAGTCACAGTAGCAAAATTTTATTTGGCTCGTTTTGAAAAGATACCTCCAGTTTTTCATATCTTCAAGCAATTTGAGCACCCTGCCTAATCGATCGTTATTCCTGCTTAATCGAAAACTGAAAATGCGAGAAAATGTGGAATGATATTGTAACAGACTGTACTGAATTTGTATTGCACATACCAAAGTTTGTGATGCTATAAATGGCAGAAAGAAAATGTTTGAAACTTCAAGTCCATTTTCTTTTATTTCAATGATTTATTTATACTATCACTTAGAAAATTGCGAATTCCTGTTGTATGTATTGAAATATGAAACACATTGCGCATTTTATCTTCGATGCAAAGCTTTTACCTAACTGTTTTTGATAGAGAAAGTATTTTTTTTAGTTTACTGATCTATTAAAAATTTCGAAATTACTATTTCGTTAATACAACAAATATCATAAATATAAAAATCTTGACGATTTTTATAAATAAATTTTATAAAATCAAAATATTGAATTATTCTTACAATAAATTTACGTTTATGTGTAAATGTTTTTATTTATATCTTTTCATATAAAGTATTAAGCAAATATGAAAAATCTACAGAAATAATTAGCTATAAATACAATTCTCTAGCGTGAGTAATTTTTACAAAAAAAAATGACAAAATCACAGCTAAGAGTTCAATCTTCTCGAGTACCAATACTAATATTTATAACATCGTTATATCTTCGTACGAAGGAAAATGACCGCCTTCTAGGAAACGCATGTATTTTAAACCAGTTGAAACTAATTTTGTAATAATTAAATTGACGTTAAGATATTTTATTGCTGAGTATTCCGTAGAATTTGATATGCATATAAATATACTAACCGGCAATTGTACGATTTAAAAGTTGCATAATATTTAAATTTTTTACATTTTTTACATCATACATAATGAATGATCTTTATTATTTTGTAATTAATGTTATATCTATTCATATGATATATAGAAGAAACTTACCATATAAAAACTTTATTAATTTTTACGTATTAATATAAAATAATTAAACGGATTACGTCTTTTTTTATACAATAATACATTCAATAACTTAAACACTATCAAATTTATACTCCTTTACTGTCGATAATGTGATGTGTTTTTTTATTATCAGAGACAACATTCAATTTTGTAAATCTTTAATTCGATATATGATAATGCTTAATGAATAATAAATTACTTTAAGATAAATTCTACGTGTACATTTATGACATTTTTATTTTCCGTTGACAATTAGTTGAGAGAAATTTTTAATTTTTCGAAGGCTTCTTTGAGCTTTTAAGTTCACAGCTTCACAGTTTTTAGGTTCCTCGATTAATCAAAATACGTATATTATTTTTACGTAAGAGGTTTGAAATAATCAATTCATTTAAACATAATGACGATCATTTTTTCTTCCATTTACGTACAATAATCATATAATTATAGTCATTTTTCATATGTTCCATGATAAATTAATACACATACAACTTAGATATTTTTAAAAATATTTCTATAGAGTCTAATTGTTTATCCATTTTATTAAATTTTCTCATCCTTTTATATAACTTATATATTTTTACAATATCACAAGAAAATATTATCAGTTAATAATTCGATTTATTATATATCTTGTGTTCGTATGTGTACTGCATTATAAGATTCATATTGTACAGTATATGGGCTGGTCGATATAAATGTAAGTAGGTGTTAATTTTGAGTTTATATTTGAACTTACCAATGACTTATTCCATCAGTAAAACGTCATATAATAAATACTGTATGCATTCTAGTACAATGAATAAAATATTCTGTCAATTTGTTGTGTCATGAACGATTGTTATTGATGGAAGAGCAACGACCATACAGGCATGTCTTAAGGCTTACACACACTTCCAAGTGATGAATCAGTGGTTGATAACTTAATACATATAATTTATGTATTGCATTACTATGCTCACTCCGTATGTGGATCAAGTAAATTCCCACGATGTTAAGATTCATCATGATAGTTATTTTTTATGAGAATCAGGTATTAGCCAATTGCTCAACACATTCAGTAATAGATCCTTAATTTTTAATTTGAAAAAATGCAAAGGTTCAGGATTTAAACTTTTACCAGTTCGATCACGATGGTAACAATACTTTCATATCAAGATGAATTGTGGGTAGCAAAAAGACCTACAATTCACGCCAAATAAAATGTTATACATGTAGACATTATACAGAATAAACTATAAATAAAGTACGACAAAGATTAAAAATAGGGTAGAGAAATATTTATAATAAATAGTTTGTCTTCATATTCTAGTTTTGTTACTACAATTTCATGTTCCTGTCATGGTTTCTTGTGATATCTGATTTTTTGAGACATTACATTTATCATCAATAATTATCCACTATGCATTTGTTCCTCGTTTTCTAGACGCATATACATGTATAATTAAATATATATATGTTTATAAGGTATGATATCGAATATTTTTTTATTTTATATTCAGTTACTTAAGAAATTGTAAATATTTATTATAAACACAGTGAAGATTTTTATTGTTTTAGAATAAATATAACACTATATGGGTATTGGATAAAAATAAAATAAAATCTGATTTCACAAAATAATAAGCTTGTTTTGATATGGATTATTGATCAAATACTAAATATTATATTACTTATTAAAGATATGATATATAAATAGCTTTAGAAATGAATAAAAATGATTTGCTTATTAAATATTTTGAATTATGTTCATTTATTTGATGGTTACTAACCACTGGATGCTTTAGGCATAATGCAAGTACCGTATTTTTTTACGAAAAGTCATTTATCGGACCTAACACATTGGATATCCATTGTGTCTATCCAGCGGTACATAAATAAAAACAAAATCATTCAGCTGTAGCGGGCACGTAGCAACACATATGTCGAGTATTTTTTAATTAAAACGATGTGCGCATGATTTTTAATTATCATTTTTTTGCGTGGGCATTTATGATCGAGAAATGAAAATTAACAACGGCGAAAAAAGTACACTTTACACGGCTACGAATGTTTCAATAAGAAGTGTTCAAAGGAATCACTTATTTACAACTATGTATTTGATTAATAATATCAGTACAAATTGTAACAAAAATAAGTAAACTTGAATAAAAATCATAATGGATTTAGTATAGGACGGTCGCGTTGATTGGCCACCTCATACATTACACATAATTTGTATTTTCCATAATTTTCGGCATTTTTGTTTTCATTATTTTATGCAGGCACAGAACTTAGAATTAATAAATAAAGATAGATAAACAGGAATAGTAAAAATAAATATGTTTTTACAACATTGTGTTTTTAATTTGAATCACTTAAGCATTATTTATTATATAATTTTCATTAGGCGCTACATAAAACAATGTTTGCAAACATGCTTTCATTAATACTTTGAAGATATTTAAACTATTAGAACCACCATTATAAAACAAGGAAAAATATAGTATTAAAACTTTATCATGAACTTCTAATTTAAAATTAAAAATTAATGCTAGAAATTATTCAGTCAATGTTTTTTTATATTATAAAGTTTTTTTGATTCTGGTTGCTTTAGTAATAAAATACTGTAATTTTTTCAGATAAATAATAATGTAATGTTGTCTCCTCGGTAGCGTAGAAGTAAGTGTGCGCCCCTAGCAACATACAGGTTCGATTCCCACATCTGTCTAAAAATGCAAGGATGCCCATAGGGTTGTCTGACAAACAATTATTGCAAATAATAATCTCTCGAGACGTCTATACACTCCACTTACAGCTTACACTTACTGTGTAAATCCATATGCTCCACATTGTGAGCGAACATGGTAAATAAAAATAAAATTAAGCTCTTGCATTGAACAAGGCATTTGCAGCAAGTTATACATGATATTATGGATCATATTAAAATTAAAAAATATATGATAAAAAGGTTAAGAATATATTTTTTAAGAAAGATTAACAATGTCTTTATCTAGCAGTACATATAAGTTACTGTGTATAAAACCTGAATAGAATAGTACTATTTTTAAGTAACCTTAACAAATAAGACTACAATATATCATTTTTATATAAATAAATCTATCGGTTATAGCTCACATATTTTTTTAAAACGTTAACTGTTTTTATATGCTTGTATGGCTTTGTAAAAGGCAATAAAAGCACAGCTAAACTTTAAGAACATTGTAAATGATATGCAAGTCTACGATCACAGGTCGTAAAAGCCCCTTAAATCTTGTCAGAAAATATATTATTTAATACTCTCAGTGAGAGTATCAAAACTGTAAATAAATCTAATGCACTTTATGTATCATCGGTCATTTTAAAACCTGCTTTCTACGTCATAGAGTACAGTTTTATTACAATAGTTGTTAAATTTGTTTGCTGAAATATCCAATCGACACATACTTCAGCTGTTTTTATTTTTATTTATATTTATTTTACTATAGCCGCTCCAAAGGTGGAAAATATCGCTCCCAATATTCTTAAACTAAAAAATTATCCATAATCGTTTGAATTTCATACTGGCCCTTAATTATTATTGTTAGTAATAATGCGATACCTTAATTGAAATAAAGTTCCACATTAACCAGTAATGAAAAATTACGTCTAGTTTTAATTTGTAATTAGAAAATTTTACAATGATAAATTTTTCAATAAAAAATATTTCAATTTAATCTGTCTATCATTACACACTTTTTACAAATATGTATCAAGATTGGCATCAACTTTTTAGCCATTTTTAATTTTATCGTGATAAAGTATTCTAGCATATAGAGTGCTTCTGTCTCTAATTTGATATTTTTTTCGGTTCCACTGTTAACGAAAATTTACAAAATCATTCTTACCACCTGTTTCACTTAGCCTGCAATTCTAAATTATCGTTTCTTTTGTTTGACTTCGAATTATTTTAATTTACTCGCCTAAAATGTTTCTTAAAAGTCTATTTCATAAATTGTAGAGTCGCGTTTTCCAGTTGTTCTCAACCAAATCATTCTCAAATATAATCAACTTTCATTTAATATAATTACACCCACCAAAATCGTAATATTATTTGATTAAAACAATAATCATCTAGATATAAAACCATAAAAAAGTATATAAATATCAATATGAGATTTATATTTATTGTAGACTATGCACCTTACAGTATAATGCCATATTAAATCATATAAATATATAGGCTGTTGCGTATTGAAAAGAGAGTGTGCATTTTTAGTTCTACGATATTCATAATATGTATATAATTCATATAAAATAACTATAAAAATATTTTATGATATTAACGAATTTAATCTTGATCTACATTATCTATTGATTAAAAAATCTATGATTTAATTTTTAAATGAATTACTTATATCTATGCTACTTTGGTACGTACATAAATAGTGTACGTAAACGTAAAATTGATTTACAAAAATTTTAACTTTTCTCAAACAAGACAAAGCTTATCAAAACTAAGCTGTTGGTGAGCAACATATTATTTTTCAAGTGTACATTTTTTATGTTTACTTATAGGAACGTACTATACCATATACACGTGTGTTTTGTTTATGTTTCAAAGTACAGGAATTAATTGTGTATGACTAGATAGTCCCACAGTTTGGTTAATCATGGTAAAGTGCATATTGAAGCGTGTGGGACTCGTTGTGTTACGCTTTTTAAGCACTTGAATAGGACTTGGCGTTCTCACAATATGGGGATTCTCAGAATTTATAATGTTTCCGGGATAGCTGTGAAGGCTAATGGTTTGTTCTTTTCACGGTGAATTTGGAAAAATATAATCTTCCCTCTTTTTAAAACTATTATCACCTTTTGTTAGAAGTTTTTATAAGATAGAAAGTAGTTAAATCATTTTCCTATCCAATCATCTGCTCTCTAATAAATTTTCGAATCGAAATTGTAACGCTAGACTATACATTGAATTCACTTTCTTATAAATCATCTTGAATAATATCACCTGAAATATATCTTGATATAATCACTATATAATAATAGCACAACAATATTCGATAATGCGTACCTTCTATCTAGTTATCTATGCGTTTTCAAATAAGTATACAATACACGGAGTTTTTGACACGTTTTTTTTCTATATTAAAGATTACGAAACATATTTTGCGGTATTTTGTGGTTATAATGAATGTTTAAGCCCTGTTGATTTTATGGCAAAAGCCTGGATGAATCTTTTGAAGCATTTTCAACAGAATTCGTATACTCAGATTTTTTATTTAAATATGAATTTAGAGTCAGATCGAATTAAAACTTATAACATATTATTTCAAGCTATATAGATATGTATTTTAATATAATACTCAGTTATCTATCTTATTATATTATTATATATATATATCTTATTATATTCATAAGTATAATTACGTTAATAGTTTTTCTTCTTAAAATTATTACAAACAGTAATTGTAGTTGATCGATAATGAAGAAAATTATAAATTAAAGCGATCGATCACGAAACGAACGAAAGAAGACATAGTTAAAGACTATTAAACAGGTTTTTGATGTAGAGTCTAGACACCTACGTACTGATATTAGCAAGATTCTGATTATTTCAATTTGCAGCGAATAAAAAAAAGATTATAAACATGCATTTAAATGTTACATTTTAAATGAGCCTTCTCAATTGAAGTCCCACCATATTTGTTTTCATTACAATGTCACTTAGAATAAAATTAGTAACGTAAAGTAGTTTATAAGAACGGACTTATATATTTTATAGACCCCTATAGTGGGTAATGCTTTTTTAATGAAAGAAAAATATCAATAATAGAATATTTATACACACAAGATTTTTAAGCATCGTATCGTCTAATCCCATTTGATAAAACAGAATATCACTCAACGATATTAAAGTAGTGGAAAATTCTTGACAATGTATTCAGAAAAATCACCTATAAGCCTATACTTCCCGGATTATAGCGTTTATACATTAAAGACACAGCATATTAAGTGAAATAAAATTGGGTACTAAAAAAATTTAAAAATTTAAAAAATAAAAACTATTCATAAATAATTTCAAATTCTATTGTTAGCTGATAAATAAGCGCATGTTTTTCGTCACTGGAGTAAATTTTTAAATTTAAACATGTAATACTGGACTTTCAATAGGTGTATCAATTAGTTGATAATAATTCGCATGGATAACATTCTGACAGAAAATTTATGTAATGGAAATATATATGAACCTTTTTAGGGGTGGGGAGGGTTAAACAAATCACATAAACCACCAGTGTTCGTTAAGTTGCTACACAATTTTAGTTTTATGCTGCGGCATATATATCGTTTCATCAAATAAATGCACACTTTTTTTAATATTTCATAATCGCTTAAAAAGATTGTCTATTGATATACATACTCGAATAATACAAAGCTTTTGGGCGTTCTCAGCTATGTCGTATTAAGTTAAGTTAAGGCAATTAAGTTATGATCCAATTTAAAATATACTCATAGCCATGAACTGACCAATGATAATTCAAATAAACCATATTAATTTATGTGCCAAATCTTGTACTTTTTTTAAAAAAATATTCAGCATTTTCCAATTGCTTATTAATGTAAAGGCCTGTACGACACGTTTATATTGAATGCAATAAATATTATGTATGATATTCTCTGCAATAGAGTTCCACCGTTACAAATTTTACTACATTGCAATTTCGAGCCTTGTTTCTTCGTAATTCTGTATAATTATTATTTCAGTTAATAATGCTATGCATACAGCGGGCAAGTCATTTGTTAACCCTGCCCACATGAAATCATATACTTAAGGACAACTGTTCGCATGTCTAATTTATCATTATCTTTAGAATTTAATAAACATCCTTATGGTGCTTATGAGTGTGTCACGAGAAATACTAAAACAACATGGTTTTTATTAATAACACCATAGTTACGACTTTTTTCTTCATCGGACATTAATAGTGTGTATAAAGTTGCATTTCGTTTCTTTATGTATATAAAGCGTGAAAATACCAAACAGTCAGACAAATGAGTAAGATAAAAAATAATTAATTTTGTAGCTTAAATACTTAATTTTAAAATTAATCCACCATCACGGTATCTACAACAAGAGCCAATAATGTTAATTAAATATATTTTTTAATTATCTTAAAATTACGTGTTAGCAAATATTTTTGTGTGTAAAATAGTTTTTTGTAATTTTAAAGTCTAGAGCTTCCGCTAGAATATTCTTTTTATAAGTGTAGATTTTTTACTTGGATGGTTTAGTTGGTGAGGTCGTGTGAGCTCATAAATCATAACGATTTATTTTAAATGGAGAAATAGTTGTTCAATGGATTGCATGATTGATATAAGCAAGCATCACGAAAGACAGTTCAAATGTATAATGAGATATAGATTTATAATAATAAAGATAAGTCTTCACATTATGTAAATTTGTATACTGTACTGCTCTGTTAAGTAAAAACAGAGATTTACACATAAGCTATTGTGTTTTTACTTAGCAGGGCAGTATACCTATAACATAATAAAATAATGATCTCGTTCTTTGTTTGGTGATTCAAAATGACTACTGCATTCTCATAATTGGTTAAGTAATAAGATTGTTAGTTGATAGTATTGTTAATTACACTCTCTTCTGAAATAATAATAAAAAACGAAGGCTAAAGGAAGTTTAATTCAGACAATTTATAGAGCCTGATCACGACCTCAGTTAAAGTTTGCATGCCACTTGAAATGAAATTGCCGAGGTCAAGCGTAAACTTCTGCATTTTTTTTCATCGAGAAAAATAATAATATTAATATTTTATTACATATAATAAAGTAAAATATATATTATAATACGGTAGATATTTGGGGCCCGCGCATGCGCTCGACCGCCGAGTGGGTGGGTCCCGGAGGCCGGGTTACGCTCGCTCCGAATAATTACATTTCAGAGTTATGGGCCCGATCGGAATGCAATCTGTAGCGGGGCGGGAGGTGGAGTAGTGCGAGGAAGAGGACGGGGATACGGGGGGAGGACTTACACAACAGCCTCACACACGTGTCAATCTGGATAGATGCTCGGTTTGAGGAGTCTTGGATTAGAGCGATCAGTGAAAGTCGATGTCAATTTAACATCTTAAAATCATCTCAAGGAACTGCTGTAAATTAGTTTTACTAAGAAAACTTTCCATGGACTATAAACTATTGATTTTTGAAAATAAACAACTTAACTTTTTCATATTCGAAAGCCTCTATAATGCTAGATTTTTCAAACTGTAAAATAATATTAATGGAACTCGGAATCTGCTTGATAAATACAAATATTTACTGGGAATGAATAAAATTGAAACAAGCACATTTAATGCAGATTAGATCTTGAAACTTTTAAGGTTTTTTGTACAAATGCAAAAGTAATGATTATTGTGCCGTAATTATAATCCTCTATAATTATTGATTACGATTGTTGATTAGGTCATACAAGCACTCAGTTTAATAAATGTGATTTACGGCGTTTTACATATTATAATCTATATAATGTCAGAAAAAATAATTACTAAATATTTGTCTGTTTTCTGTATTCGTGAGTTCATAAAAAAGTTATTACCAAATTGCACAATTGCGTCATTATTTTCAACTGAATAATCAGAAAAAAATATTTTCTCTATCCTGGTCAGTTTTTTTACCAATAAAGTAGCAAAAATAAACTAGTATTTCATGATATCATAAAATAATAAATGCATTTAACGATATTTAATGACAGTGAGCAATTATTTTATTAAGTTAAAAAATGCACCAAAAGCTCTTTGAAAGTCTCTGAGAGAGGCCCATTCGCTTTAAATGCATTTATGGCTTAAAGTTTAATTTTATTTGTGATCAATGTATATTATGAGAAAATCGAAGGTACTGGCATCCGAAGGGCGAGTCTCAGGTATACGATAGCAGAGGTTGATATCAAACAGCCTCCACATCTCGCACCGCCCATAAGATTGCTTATTGGCAAGCATGCGAGCTTTCGTCTTGTAAATTTGTATTGGATTTTGCAGTACTTGCTTAATGTATGTTGTATTACACGCATTAAGAGCTCGCCGTCCCGATTATAAGAAAGAGTATTCAAATTAACGCCGATTTTCAGTTATATTATTCTGCCCCTCCTATCAAAACGAAATGGGAATCGATTTATTTTAAGATGAATCGTTTCACCTTATAATATGTCAAATCTGTGGTACTCCTTGCGTACCTTTAAAGCAGTGATGGCCAATAATGTAATGATAAAATAATCTACTTCATATGGTAGGGATACATAAAAGCTTCATATAAAATACAAAGAGGTATACAGTATTCTTCCAACTTAATCATTTACGGTTTCGTCAAACATTCAAAATCAAATGCATACAAAAAATCTGTCACGTTAAGTATGATTTTATGAGATGAAGTATCTATTAAGAATCATTTATTTTTCAATAAATTTTATGATATTTAGACATATAGAGTTTAGACCTTATACTTTTATCATGTTGATCAGTTCCTGAAATCAAGAATGTCCTGCAGCTGTATAAGGACTGATTACGTGATAAGATGAGTAGAAAATTCACGTGGAATAAAATATGTTAAGATCTTTTCAGCGATATAATATATTTATTTATTTATTTT